>CAXKVI010000001.1:105645470-105745217 GCA_964058755.1 Campiglossa producta | reverse complement strand
TAAGTGAGAACGGCTCAAAAACAACAAAGCGCCTGGAAAAGACGGACTACCCGCCGAGCTGTTCAAACACGGAGGCGAAGAGCTGGTAAAAAGCTCTTATGCAGAATATGGTCAGACGAGTGCATGCCTCCGGATTGGAATTTAAGTGTGTCAGTCTTCTTAATATCGCATATAAGGTTCTTTCTAGCGTATTGTGTGAAAGACTGAATCCCATCGTAGACAAACTGATTGGACCTTCTCAGTGTGGCTTTAGACTTGGTAAGTCTACCATCGAGCTGATTTTCACAATACACCAAATCCTGGAGAAGGCCCATGAAAAGAATCGACACACACCATTTCTTTGTCGATTTTAAAGCCGCTTTTGACAGCGTAAAAAGGAGTTGCCTGTATGCCGCCATGTCTGAATTTGACTTCCCTGCAAAGCTTATACGGCTCTGCCAAGTGACGTTGAGCAATATCAACAGCTCCGTCAGAATCGGGAAGGACGTCTCTGAGCCATTTGAAACCAAACGAGGCATCAGACAGGGTGACTCACTCTCGTGCGATTTCTTCAACCTGATGCTGGAGAAGATAATTCGAGCAGCAGAGCTAAACCGCAATGGTACAATCCTTTACAATTGCTGGCGTATGCCGATGATATTGATATCATTGGCCTTAACAACCGCGACGTAAGTGCTGCCTTCTCTGGACTGGGTAAGGAAACGAAAAAATTGGGTTTTGCGATCAACGAGGACAAGACGATGTATCTGCTGTCATCAAAGAAAGAATCGGCGCACCTGCGCCTTGGCAGCCAAGTCACCGTTGATAGCTGCAAATTTGAAATGGTGAAGGACTCCGTCTATTCGGGAACCAGCATTGAAGCGTTCAGCATAATCAGTCCGTCAGTACGTCGAAATAACTGACAGCAAAGTAGACTGCGGGTGTTTGTATGAGAAACGCCAGATACGACGGATACGTCAAAATAGAATTTGCTCTAAAATTTACGTACGTCACGCAACTGACGTATTGGCGGACTGATTCTGTTTCCCGCTTAACACCGAAAACAATATCAGTCTAGAAATCAAACGGAGAATCACTCTTGCCAACAAGCATGGGCGTAGCCAGGTAGGGGCAAATGCCCCAACCTAAGCCAAATGTCCCCGAAAAACTCTGCGCTTTTAAGAAAAAATTAATCTTGTCCTCGAGGACATTTGGAGAAAATACTAAAACAACGAGGACTTTTCAAAGAGTATTCTCCTAAAAAACGAGGACAATTAGGGAAAAAACGAAAAAATTAGTATCAATGAAAATTTTTATAAAACAATTTTAAGAAAAAAAACTTAGCCAATGTCCCCGTAAAATTCTGCGTTTTTTTAAGAAAGAATTAATATTTGTCCTCGAGGACATTTGGAGAAAATGCTGAAACAACGACACAGAGCCAAAAATGCCTAATAAAATTAATAAGATTGTCTTCATTATCAGTTTTTGGCCAAAGGGGTAGCGCAACGGTGGAAACGAAGAAAAAACTATAGGGAAATCTCTATGGTTTTAAGAAGAATTTCTTATTAAAAAACTATACATTTAGAACAAAGCTGTAATTAGACGCTGGCAACCATTAGTACACGATGGCCGGATGGTTAGCAACTGGGTTTAGCATTCCAAAAATTGTAAGTTCGATTCTCTCTCGTTTTTTCCTTATTTGATATGTTAAAAAGAAATCTTCTCAATTATATTTATGCGATTTTCCTTTGAAAACATTCACAAATATACACATATCAGTAATTAGACGCTGGCAATCAAAAGTGAGCGATGGCCTGATGGTTAACAGCTGGGTTTATCATTCCGAAAATTGTAAGTTCGATTCTCGGTGAAGGCAAAATCATTTTATTTTTAATTTGAAAAGAAGAAAATGTTCTTAATAACATTAAAAAGATTGTCTCTATAATAGTATGAAGCACATCTTCTTGAAGAAAAACTATACAGATATCTTATCATTTTTGTTCTATTTTATTAGGTACCTTTGGTTCTGTGGAGAACTTTTCAAAGCGAAAAAAGGAGTATCAATGAAAATTTGCATAAAATGAGAAACCAAAATATAATCTCTTAATATTCATGTCATTAAATATGTCCTCCTTTAAAAAGAAAAAATCCTCGTTTTTTTGTTGATTTTTGAGAAATTGTCCTCGAAAAAAGGCCTAAAAAAATTCTGGCTACGACCATGCCAACAAGTATTTGAACTAAGTAGGCAATTGAGAAGTATAGTCCTCTCTCGACAAACAAAGATCACGCTCTGTGAATCTCTCATCATACCAGTCTTGATGTGCGGCTCGGAATCATGGACAGTGTGAAGAGAAGATGAGATGGCCCTTGGAGTATTTGACAGAAAAGTTCTCCGGAAGATATATGATGCTTTCCGTGATGCCAACGGCGAGTATCGAAGGAAATTTAATGATGAGCTGTTCGAGCTTTTAGGCAAACCTGACCATAGTTCAGCGAATTAAAGCCCAAAGGCTCCGCTGGCTGGGTCATGTTATGCGAATGGACAAAGAAGCTCCAGCACAGGAGGTTTTCCTATCGACACCCGAAGTCGGCAGCAGAGGAAGGGGGAGGCCTCGACTGAGATGGAAACAACAAGTGGAGGATGACTTGAACTCCCTTGGTTTCCAATTGGCGTCAGCTATCACTAAAAAGGAATGACTGGCGTGCCTTGATACGAAACGGCCAAAATCGCCTAGGCGGTTAAGCGTCAATTAATGAAGCAAGCCAAGATTAGATTAGATGAAGCCGATAAAAATAACGTTCCGGTTTCGGTTTTGTAATGTATTTTGGTTTTGGTTACGGTTTCGTTCTTCAACATTTATTTCGGTTTCGGTTACGATTTCGTTCCGGTTTCGGTTTCCAAATAAAAACACAAATACAGTAAATTTTGCTACTAAAAAACTTAAGAACCCTGCCAACCGGCACCTCTTCATGGTGAAAACAAAATCAGAAATTAGAGCTGTGCGTAACAAAAATAACTGGGAAAAGTATGCATCGAAATACCAAAGTATAATTCGATATAAATCCACAATTCGAAAACTTACAACACTAATTAGCACCTTCAACATGGGTAGAAATGGAACCTCCTGAACAAAATTACCCCCTTTTTTATCCTCTTTTTTGGTACGACCCAGTAATTTCCCAAGTTTTTATCCGGTGCTGGTTACCAGGGTATGTACATAGGTCCAAAATGTATTCAATAAGGTGTGATTGACAGTAAAATATTTTTCTCTTTTAAGGGGCTATAATGTCAAATGAATGTAAAAAAACTGAATTACCCCTATATGGCGCAATGTCTCAATTCGCCACTCATATATAAATGTATTCAATAAAGTGTGATTGACAGTAAAATATTTTTTTCTTGTAATGGCCTATAATGTCATATGAATGTAAAGAAATGAATTAACTCTATATGGTGCAATGTCTCAATTCGCCACTCATATATAAGTTTTGTCTTTTAAGAGAAGAAAATATAAGAACTATACCTACATACAGACAGATAAAACAAGTGCGAAAATATAGAATTCCAAAAGTTTAAACTGTAACTTACATAAATACAACTATTTTTACTTAAATAAAACACATTTGTTTACAAAACCGTTTTAACCATTTATTTATTTTAAATTGACAAAGTTTGTGGGCTTTTCTGCATTTAAATTTTTTTTTCTAAACATTATCCGGCACCTGGACACAGAATAGCACGTTTAGAAACACTCATCTCGGACGGACAGCTGATGAAATCAGTTTGCTGGAAATGATTTTCGTAAACGCGAGACTGATCGGGTAAGCTTACCCTACAGCTTTCCTACCCTCGCTTTTGCCTCAGCTCGCAACTGGGTGTTTGACTATAAACTATATGGCTATCTGCGCTTTTGTTATACACTGCGCAACGCTCATCTGTCTTGGACCTTTTTGATAATAATATCTAAAATAAAATAAAACACCCCGTTATTTTGACATATATAACAAATTCATAAGCTTTACCCTCCTCCGCGTGTATCTTGCTATCGTTTATTCTATTTAATCTTGTTTTTCCAGCTAGCAAATATCGCTTCTAAAAGATTTGAAAGCTTACAAAAATAAAAAAAAAAATGTTCACAAAACGGTTAAAAAACTTTTTCGCTTTGACATTATACTGCAGTTCTAAATGAGGGCAAACGTCAAATTTAATCACACTTTGTTTAATACATTTTGCAAAGGGTTGAATTTTTTTCCTGCGACCACGATGGAATTTCTGCAAATAATAATAATTTTATCCATCCACGGAGGGAAATCTATGGATGGAACATCCATAATTATTGATATCACATTAAATAAAAATTGATATTTCTGTCCCATCAATGAATATGGATGTTTCATCAATGTTTTTTTGATAAATCACTATTGAAATGATATCCATATAAACTATTGATAAATTCTAAATAGTTTAAAAAAACAAAATTTTATATAATTTGACATCTGATTTCAGTGGGACTCGAACCATGCTCCTCTGGCACGTTAGCCTAGTATTCTACCGTTCGGCTACGGCATATTATACAATTTTTAGAAAAATGTTCAATCATAAGAAATTCAAAAAAATTTGAATTTAAAAAACCGCTCCAACAAGTTGTAATATTGTTAGAAAATCCATAGTAAAAATTGTTGGACTATTATGAATATGCGTCCCAGAAAAATTTACATTTCGCCCATATATATTAATACGCTGTCTCTACCAATATTACTATGCAGTAAAGGACGAGGAAGCCCTCGACGTCACGGTGGTAGCAGCCAACGCTGAGCGATTAACATCTAGCGCTACAAACAGCAAGACACCTGCAACGCCATATCGGGCAGTTAATCGGAACAACTCGTCGTTGATAGGCAACCTCCGGGATGGGGCAAACCTCGACGATATGGGGACGGCAGGGAAGTCTCATGTTGGTGGTGCTTCAGATTAATCTGCACAAATCTAAAGTAGCTTCGGCTGCTTTAAGTAGTCGTCTTTCTAAAGGCGACGTGGATGTGGTCCTCATCCAAGAACCCTGGGTCAATAGCTCGAGAATCTGCGGATTGGGGACTAAGGGCTTCAAGCTCATTCGAGCCAGCGAGGAGAGCAAAGTCAGAACGTGTATTCTGGTCAAGTCTGAGTTGAACTCCTTTCTCCTACCTAATACACCAATGGTGATGTCACCGCTATCAGTCTAACGGTCGACAGCACCCGCCTGACGGTGGCGTCGGTCTATATGCCCTACGACGCCGAAGAACCCCCACCACAAACAGAGGTGAAAGACCTGGTGTCAAATTTCTGCACGGGTAATCTTCTTTTATTGGAGCGGACGCTAATGCTCACCATGGCCAATGGGGGAGCTCCGATATCAATGCCAGGGGCGAGTCTCTGTTTGATTACCTCTTAACAACTAACCTGGTAATTTGCAACGTGGGTAATGAGCCTACTTTTATCACTAAGACCCGAAGGGAGGTCATAGTCCTCACTATCTGTAGTGAAGGCGCTTATGAGTGGGTCTGAAAATGGCGGGTTCTGGAAGAACATTCATTCTCCGACCACCGTTAGATAGAAATGGTTCTAGACTTTATTGTAGAACAACCTATCATGAAGCGCAATCCACGTAACACTAATTGGCAGTTACACAATGAAATATTAGACAGAGACCTGCCAGTACTGCCCTCACAAGCCCCCTCATCAGTAGAGGAGCTGGAGGATCTTGTTACTACATCTACATCGGCGCTCTCAAATGCTCTAGGACAGGCTTGTCCAGTGCCAAAACCACGCGGTAAACACAGGCCACATTGGTGGTCCTACGATTTGGAGTCGCTCCGCAAATCATGCCGGAAACAATTTAACAAGGCCAAGACCCTCGGCTCTGAGCCTCACTGGCACGAATATAAAGCTAAACTAAGGGCCTACAAAAAAGCTCTGAGACAGGCGAAGAGGACGTCGTGGAGAAATTTCTGCACCGGCGTCGAAAAGGTCGACGACACAGCGAGGCTTAGACGAGTCTCTCGAAAAGTCAAACAGCCATCAGCTATTTGCGAAAACCTGACGGATCCTGGACCAGCACGGAAGAGGGAACCCTTGAGCTGCTCTTGAATACACATTTTCCGGGGAATCTGCATGACGCACCACTAGCATCTGCAACAAACCTGGCAGTAAATATACCCATCACTGGGGAAAGGGTAAGGTGGGCAGTTAAGAGCTTTGAACCGTATAAGGCTGCCGGGCCGGACGGGATTATCCCCGCGCAACTCATTAACACACTGGAGACATCAGCCAAATGGCTAGTATTTCTCTATACAGCCTGCCTGGCTCCCAACTACATTCCGTGCCCCTGGAGACACGCCAGGGTAGTGTTTATTCCTAAGGCTGGAAAGGCCTCCCACTACGAGCCAAAGGACTACAGACCCATCAGCCTCTACTCCCTCGCATCAAAACTTTCGAGAGGATAATCAGCGACTACCTCTCCACTACTATTGATAGCAACCTTATCTCCAGCTATCAGCATGCTTACACCAAGGGTAAATCAACAGAAACTGCGCCTAGTCTCTATCATTGAAAAATCGTTGGGTGAAAAGGATTACTGTCTCGTGGCCTTCTTTGACAATGAAGGGGCTTTTAACAATATAATTCCGGAGGCTATTAACACCGCTCTTACTAATCTGGGCATAAGCAGATCCCTAACTGGACTAATCGATCAACTACTAAGGGGGAGGAACCCTCGTGAAGGGTGGAGACCTTGCCGCGGTACGAGGGCTTAAGTCGATAGCCACAGGGCTACGCTGCCCTTGTGATCATCATTATAATAATAAAAACACTAAAACTAAAGATACAACTACTTATTCAGCACAGCAGAGGAGGACAATGCTGGAGCAAGCGAGAACGCAACGTCGGAGGACAAACTCCATTTCAATATCAGCCGAGAGATCGACAGCGATGGCAACTACGGGTCTGTATAAGCGGTGCGAAAAGAACAACGCCCAATGAAGGACTCCAGGCCATTCTTTGCATTTTGCCACTCGATCTGGAAAGACAACGGGTTACAGCAGCATCGGCTCTGCGTCTAAGGGAAACGTCCGGCTGGGGCGCAAGCACTACTGGACACGCCAGTTATTTGGGATCCTATAGCTTTCTTCCGCTGAGCACAGATCGTTGTGCGACCACAACAGTCGGAGATAGCGGTTTAAAATAAACATTCCCAGCAGGGAAGATTGGAAGAGAACGCCACTCATGGCGGCACTTGCATTTATACCGATGGCTCGAAGTTAGACGGCAGAGTTGGAGGAGGGGTTTATTCAAAGGATCTGAACCTTGAGCTCTCCTTCAGGCTACCTGATCACTGCAGTGTCTTCCAGGGTAAAGTTTCAGCAATCATGGACGCAGCGGCTTGGATAGGCCAACACACTATCGGTCAGGATACTTTTATTCTCAGCGACAGCCAACCACTCCCTACCCTTTTCGGGCTCATTAATCTCACATGAACGTACAACTATACAGCGATCCAGGCACCTGCCACTTGCCTTCATTTTTGTGTCAAAGAAAAAACAAATTGTACCAATGTCTTCACACCATCATCATTCACATAATCACATAATTCACATAATCCAAGGTTTATATTTTTAACGATATGATTTTTTAAAAGTAAATTTCCACAAGGTTACGATAAAAAAGTTCCATTATATATCGAAATAATAAGCCCGTACCGGGTTTTTGTGCATATAAGGCCCGGTTTTTCAGTGCAAGTTTAAACCACAGACAAAGTTGACTAGAGTTTGTCTCACACAAATCGCCCGTTTAAACCAAGTTTAAACTCGCATTGAAGTTTAAACTTGCACTGAAAAACCGGGCCTAAATCTGTTGTAGATATATCCTAATGTATTGTCGTCAGCTATTCTGTTGTACTCATTTGCTGCAGCACCCTAATGTGAAGATTGTTTGTATGGTATCACTTAATCCAAATTTGCATTTGTCACGGGGGAGCCACTTACTTGGTTTTGTTGTGAACGGGAGATATGTATATTAAGAGAGAGTTGGGTATGGGGTACGGTGTGCACAGGTGCAAGACCCGGCTGCGGAATATTCTTTTTTTTTCTTAAATTATGTTTTTTCAATATTTAAAAACCTTTAATATTAACTATTTTAATTTATTTAATTTTCAACCTAATATTTTTTTGCTCTTGACCTGCTCAAAACGATCGCCCAAATTAGTGGCTATTTATGAATAAGCACAATCTCATCATTCGGTTATTCAAGTGCAACATAAAATCTCGAAAACAGAATATTTGCATGGCATATGCCATAAATAATTTTGAAAAGGGCTGCTATAATTTAATATTTTTATTATATAATAAGAGCTACTATTTTTTAAATTCTATGATGGTCTCATTTTGACTATAGGTGAGTTTTTACGGTATACCTTTACGTTGGTCGAGTTTCGGCCACGGGCCTAAAGGCAGCTATTGACAAAAAGATGATCAGTTGTTTGTATAAGTTCAACTATTTTAAGTTGGTCGAATTTCGAACACAGGATATACTATGTAGTAATAGTAATTAATTTACCCTTTCGTCGTCAAAACGCCATAATACACACAAAGAAGCTTTTTTGAAAATCCAAAGCGGTGTAAATCCGATGCTCTGCAAATATAAACCCATTGATATGCGTGAGTTTGCTTTTTGCACCAACTCAACTATTTTCTGAGTGGCAACCCTTTAAAGATGTAATTTCTTTGTTTTGCGGGATATCAGCTCTTTTCCTCAAGTAGTTTTGGTATCACTTTTATAGCAAATAATTCCATTGCCCTTAAGCGTTGCAAAAAATTATTATGGATCCAAATTCTAGCGGTAACACTATGCCTCAAGATTCTACGTAATTAATGAAACCAATTGGAGATTAAACTTTAACTTTGTCTTATTTTTCATAGTTTTTCAGGCAAATGAAACAATTTTATATGGGTTTTTTCTGTATAACGCAATTTTTTGCATCGAGGAACTCATTTTCGACATTAAGTTTTACCCAAGACTTACGAAGGGTGGCGCTGTCATTCAATTTATCTTATTTTTAAAAGTTTTTCATGCATTAATAGCAGGATTTAGTAGCAGCAAAAAGCAACTAAAGTTGAGAAATCAGATGAAATGCGTGTGTGTGTGTTGTTTGCGTGTGCGATTGGTGATGTGTGTTAAGTGAATATAGTACATTATTACATTTTGGTGCAGAAATAAGACATAGACCAATTTTGCACGGATAAAAGATTTCTGAAAACATTTTACATAGACCAGTTTAGATCCAGACTAGCCAACTGATACATATAAAATAAGTACCATACTTAGTAGTGGGGCTGGGTTCAAATATTTATATTTCACTTTTAAAAGCAATTTTAATACTATTTTTGCATGAAAAACTATCAAAAATAAGACAAATTGTATGACAACGCCACCTATCGTAAGACATAGGTAAAAATTAATGTCAAAAATTAGTTCCTCGACCAAAAAATAGGGATATACAAAAAAAAAAAAATCTGAAATTTCTTCATTTGCATGAAAAAGTATCAAAAATAAGATAAATTGTGTGTCAGCACCACCTATCATAAGACTTACACACAGAAAAATTGCATACACTTTTAGTCAACATGATTAATTTTAAATCAACATGAACAACTCTTGTACATAAAGCAAAAACAATATTGGAAAATCAACACGAACATTTTAACATGTAGCGTATGGTTGAAATAACATGAAATATTTCTGCATTAGAATTAGTGTGTATCCCTCAACGTAAACTCGGTTGGATTTAACATGTGTTGTTTTCGACCACCATCTGTTCCCCATAAAAGCTTGTGAACAGAACTTTGTTTTCAAAAGAACAAAGTTAATACGGCTGATACATTAGCGCAGCGAATTAACTCCGCTTTGGGGAGTTAACTTGAGCATAATCTTCATTATAAACTCCCAAAGATGAAGAAGATTTTAGAAGCCACAGCAAAATGTTCGCTGGCAACACTCTTCAGATAAGATAACAAAAACTGCAAGAAATAGATGTCGCTGATAATTGTTTATTTTCCAGCGACATCTAACAAGAAATACAACGAAATTCAATTTTGTGTGTCAGTGTAAAATTTGGATCTGATTAAAGAAGATTTATTGGAGGTAATCTCCGTGTGTGTATCCATAGCATAAATCGTGGTAAAGCGCATTTCTACGTGGTGAAAAATTTTGTAATTATTAATTATATTAAATATTAAATTAAGTGTAAAGTTTATATGTTAAGAAATAGATTGAGATAAGCCTCATTTCGACTAAGAGTTGCGGTTTTTTATTGAGTCTACCCAAGAACCAATTACTACAGATCACGCATTCCCACAAGCGTGTATTTGTAATTTAATTTGAGAAAAAAGTTTGTTGTCAAATGACGTCACGGTTCTGGAAGTTTCACTGACTTTTTTCTTCACACTTTTATTGAGGTTTTTTTTTTTGAAATTTCTTAATAACAATTTTGTAAACATTGAAAGTTTTCGTCGCGATTTCTAAAATGTGTTTAAATTGTTGTTAAAATAATATTAGAAGATGAAGTGTTTCGTGTGTGGGTGTAAGGATCCTTATCTAAAGGATATGTCGGAAAAGTGGGTGCAGTTCTGAAGCCAAAACATCAGCCAGCACGCCGAAATATGCTGCGACCACTTTCTTCCTGAAGATTTTTATAATCTTTTAATATTAAACTTGCCAGCACTGCCCCCACAAGTCCCCTCATCAGTAGGGGAGTTGGAGGATCTGGTAAAGACCTTTACAACGGCGCTCTCGAATGCCCTAGAGCAGGCTTGCCCAGTGCCAAAATCACGCGGTAAACATAGGCCGTATTGGTGGTCCTACGACCTGGACTCGCTCCGTAAATCATGTAGGACACAATTCAATAAGGCCAAGTGCCTTGGCACGGAGAATCAATGGCTCGGATATAAAGTTAAACTCAGGGCCTACAAAAAAGCTCTGAGGCAGGCGAAGAGAGTATCGTGGAGAAATTTCTGCACTGGGGTCGAAAATGTCGACGATACAGCGAGACTTAGACGAGTGCTCTCAAAAACTCAAACAGCCACAAGCTATTTGCGCAAACCTGACGGATCCTGGACCAGCACGGAGAGGGAAACCCTAGAGCTGCTCTTGAATACGCACTTCCCAGGGAACTTGCATGAGGAACCCCTAGCACCTACAACAAACCTGGCTGTACACATACCCATCACGGAGCAAAAGGTTAGGTGGGCGGTTAAAAGCTTCGAACCGTTCAAGGCTGCCGGGCCAGACGGGATTATTCCCGCACAACTCATAAACACGCTGGGACATCAGCCAAATGGCTGGTATTTCTCTATACAGCCTGCCTGGCTCTTAGCTACATTCTGTGCTCCTGGAGAAGTGCCACGGTAGTGTTTATTCCTAAGGCGGGGAAGGCGTCTCATTACGAGCCCAAGGACTATAGGCCGATCAGTCTCTCATCCTTTGTGCTCAAGACCTTCGAGAGGATAAATGACTACCTCTCCTCTACTATTGATAGCAACCTGATCTGTAGCTATCAGCATGCATACACCAAAGGGAAATCTACAGAAACTGCGCTTCACAGCCTAGTTTCTGTTATCGAAAAATCGCTGTATGAAAAGGAGTACTGTCTTGTGGCCTTTTTAGATATTGAAGGAGCCTTCAACAACATAAGCCCTGATGCTATAAACACCGCTTTAACAAGTCTGGGCATAAGCAGGTCTCTTATTGGACTTATTGATCAACTGCTAAGGGGTAGACGAATAGTTTCATCACTGGGCTCGGTTGACTTATCACGCTATGTCACAAGGGGAACGCCTCAGGGTGGTGTTCTCTCCCCGCTTCTATGGAACCTCACTGTCAACTCGATGCTGCGAGACACAAGCTGGCGGGAAGGTAGTGGCATATGCAGATGACTTAGCTATAGTATACAGGGGCAAATTCCCACAAACCCTGTGCGACTTGATGCAAGTAGCACTGAGAGAGGTTTCCTCATGGTGCTCGCGCTGCGGACTGAGCATCAACCCTACTACCAAAACTGAATAACGTGCACCTGAACTTGGCTGACAAAGCCAAGTTCTTGGGCACAGTTCTGGATAGGAAACTAACCTGGAAGGAGAATGTTCTTCAGCGCCAGAAGAAAGCGTGTATTGCACTCTACACGTGCAAAAGAGCCATTGGAAAGAAATGGGGGCTTAGCCCCAAAATATGCAAATGGATCTACACTGCAATCATTCGACCAATCATGCTCTATGGAGTTGTGGTATGGTGGCCTGCGCTGAGCAAGGCAACAAACCTTAATCTGCTAGGTAAAGTACACAGATCTTGCATGATCTGTATAAGCGGTGCGTTAAGAACAACGCCCAATGAAGCACTCCAGGCCATTCTTGGCATTTTGCCACTCGATCTGCAAGGGCACCGAGTAGCAGCAGCATCGGCTCTGCGTCTAAGGGAAACGTCCGGCTGGGGCGCAAGCACTACTGGACACGCCTGCATTTTGGGATCCTATAGCTTTCTTCCGCTGAGCACAGTTCGCTGTGCGACCACAACAGTCGGAGATAGCGGTTTTAAAATCAACATACCCAGCAGGGAAGAATGGGAGAGCACGGATCGGAGTCCCGTCACACATGGCGGCACTTCCATTTATACTGATGGCTCGAAGTTAGACGGCAGAGTTGGGGGAGGGGTTTATTCAAAGGATCTGAACCTTGAGCTCTCCTTCAGACTACCTGATCACTGCAGTGTCTTCCAGGCTGAAGTATCAGCAATCATGGACGCCGCGGCTTGGATAGGCCAACACACTATCAGACAGGACATTTTTATATTCAGCGACAGCCAGGCGGCCATCAAATCCCTTGGCTCTTACTCGTTCAACTCTGAACTGACGCTCAGCTGTCGTCGATCTCTACAAGAGATGGCCCAACAGAATCGCGTTAACCTCACATGGGTCCCGGGGCATAGGGACATTGAGGGAAATTGTAGGGCAGACGAACTTGCGAGGCAGGGCACGACCAAGCAGGTTCTTCGCGATAAAGAGCGCTTAGGTATGCCCTTTGCCACATGCAAGCTTATGCTGAAGGAATACACACTCCGCCAAGCCAACGTAAGATGGCTGCAATCTCCAGGATGCCGGATATCCAAAGAAACCTGGCCGAAATGGGATCATAAAAGATCAAGACAAATTTATGCCCTAAGGAGAAGAGAATAATATTAATAGGCGTATTAACTGGGCACTGCCTCATTGGTAGGCACGCAGAAAGACTTGGTGTGCCCTACCGACGATGCTGTACGAGTTGTAAGGATGATGAGGAGGAGGAAACGGTGGAGCACCTCATCTGCAACTGCCCGGCTTTAAGTGGCGCGAGAATGCGCTTTTTGGGAGTTCCCTTCCTGGTCAGCCTACGCCAGGTTACGGAGCTGGACATAAAGGACCTGATGGCCTTCATCAAGTCATCTAAATGGTTCGAGGAGGAATAACGGCGTCGGTATAGGAGGGTCAGTCCCGGGATTCTGCTATGTGGAGAACTCCGTTAATACCGGGATTTTCCATATGGCAGGGTCCTGGAACTGACTTTCCTAGTGTTGGTGGTATCACAACTGGCCTTTTAATACTGGCCTAGGTGTGCCTCTGCGGCAGCCACTTGAACCTAACCTAACCTAATATTAAACGGTGACCGAGCCTGCTATTTAGTATCCAATGCTGATATACTATCGCCTACAACACGGCTTCTAGAACACAACGTGAAATTAGCACTTTATAAGGAGATTTTCACTAATTTTTTTCGTTTTTATTTTTTCATAACATTTCAGACATTTAGGTTAGGTTAGGTTCAAGTGGCTGCCGCAGAGGCACACTTAGGCCAGTTTTGAAAGGCCCGTTGTGATACCACCAACACAAGGAAAGTCAGTTCCGGGACCCAGCCATATGGAAAATCCCTGAGTTTTTGGGATTTTCCACATAGCAGAATCCCGGGACTGACACTCCTAAACCGACACCGTTACTCCTCCTCGAACCACTTAGATGACTTTATGAAGCCCATCAAGTCCTTTATGTCCAGTTCCGCGATCTGGCTTAGGCTATCCAGGAACGGAACTCCCAAAAACCGCGTTCTCGCGCCGCTTAAAGCCGGACAGTTGCAGATGAGGTGCTCCACTGTTTCCTCCTCCTCATCATCTTTGCAACTCCTGCAGCATCGTCGGTAGGGCACACCTAGCCTTTCTGCATGCCTACCAATGAGGCAGTGACCGGTTAATACCCCTATCAATATGCATATTTCCCTCCTAGTTAGGGCATAAATGCGTCTAGACCTTTTAAGATCCCATTTTGGCCAGGTTTGTTTCGATATCCGACACCCTGCCTTACAGTTTCCCTAAATGTCCCTATGTCCCGGGACCCAAATGAGGTTTACGCGGTTATGTTGGGCCATCTCCTGAAGAGATCAACGACAGCTGAGCGTCAGTTCATAGTTGAACGTGTATGAGCCAAGGGATTTGATGGCCGCTTGGCTATCGCTGAAAATAGCGATATCTTCTCCGATAACACGTTTGCTTAACCAGGCCGCGGCGTCCAGGATTGCCGAGACTTCTGCCTGGAAGACGCTACAATGATCAGGTAGTCTGAAGGAGAGCTCAAGGTCCAAATCCCTTGATTAAACTCCTCCTCCAACTCTGCCGTCCAACTTCGAGCCGTCGGTGTATATGGAAGGGCCACCATTTGTTTCGGGATACCAATCCGTCCTCTCCCAGTCTTCTCTGCTGGGAATGTTTATTTTGAAACAGCTATCCCCGACTGTAGTAGTCGCACAACGATCTGTGCTTGGAGGGAGAAAGCTGTAAGATTCCAGAATACTGGAGTGTCCAATAGTACCCGCAGCCCAACTGGAGGTTTCTCTTAGGCGCAGAGCTGATGCCGCCGCTGACCGAAACCCTTCCAGATCAAGTGGCAAAATGTCCAGAATGACCTGGAGGGCTTCGTTGGGCGTTGTCCTTAGCGCACCGCTTATACAGATCATATTGGATCTATGGACTTTCCGCAACAGATTCAGGTATGTTGCCTTGCTCAGCGCAGGCCACCATACGACGACTCCATAAAGCATGATTGGGCGAATGATGGCCGTGTAGATCCAACTGCATACTCTAGGGCTGAGCCCCCATTTTTTTCCAATGGCTCTTTTGCATGTATAAAGAGCGATGCAAGCTTTCTTCTGGCGCTGAAGAACATTCTCCTTCCAATTCAATTTCCTGTCCAGAACTATGCCTAGAAACTTGGCCTTATCCGACAAGCCCAGGCGCGTGCCATCTAGTTCTGGTAGGCTTAGTGGCGGTATTTTGTACCGGTTGGTGAAGAGGACAAGTTCCACCTTCCCCGGGTTGATACTAAGTCCGCAGCGAGAGGACCACGTCGAAACTTCTCGCAGTGCTACTTGCATCAGGTCACACAGAGTTTGTGGGAACTTGCCTCTGAATGCAATAGCTAAATCGTCTGCGTATGCCACTATCTTCCCGCCCCCCAGCTTGTGTCACGTAGCAACGAGTTGACTGTGAGGTTCCATAAAAGCGGGGAAAGAACACCACCCTGGGGTGTTCCCCTTGTGACATAACGTGATAACTCAACCGTACCAAGTGAAGAAGCTATTTTCCTTCCCCTTAAAAGTTGGTCAATTAAATCAGTTAGAGGTCTATCTACGCCCAGATTAGTTAGAGCGGAGTTGATAGCCTCCGGGCTTATATTGTTGAAAGCCCCCTCAATGTCTAGGAGGGCCACGAGACAGTAGTCCTTTTCACACAGCGATTTCTCAATGACAGACTCTAGGCTTTGCAGAGCGGTTTCTGTTGATTTACCCTTGGGGTATGCATGCTGATAGCTAGAGATAAGGTTGCTATCAATAGTCGTTAAGAGGTAGTCGCTTAGTATCCTCTCAAAGGTTTTTAGTACAAAGGACGAGAGACTGATCGGTCTGTAGTCTTTTGGCTCGTAGTGGGATGCCTTCCCAGCCTTAGGGATAAACACTACCGTGGCGCTTCACCAGGAGCCCGGAATGTGGTTGAGAGCCAGGCGGGCTGTGAGGAGAAATACCAGCCATTTAGCTGATGTCTCCAACGTGTTTATAAGTTGCGCGGGGATAATCCCGTCCGGCCCGGTAGCCTTATACGGTTCAAAGCTCTTAACTGCCCACCTTACTCTTTCCTCTGTGATGGGTATATTTACTGCCAGGTTTGTTGCAGGTGCTAGTGGTGCATCATGCAGATTCCCCGGAAAATGTGTATTCAAGAGCAGCTCAAGACATTTAAATAAAAGCAGACATGTTTATAAAACCGTGACGTCACATTTTTTTTTTAATGCGAAATCTTATTAACTGGATCATGGAGGCTACTGATGAAATAATGAAAGAGTTTTGGGTAAGTAATTTGTGTAATTTATTCTGTTGTTTTCCAAATTTGGCAAATGTTTTCGATTAAAACACGTCAAAAATGTCAGTATGTAGCCGGTGTTTGACCGCTGAGGGTCCCCAACTCTGTTCTGGAAATAAATACCATGGAAGCCTTTTTGGATTCCCGACATTTTTTAGACGTATTTTAGCAGTTTAACAATCGCTTTTTAATTTAGAGTGTTTTCAATTAACCAATTCTTGTTTACTTTTCAGATTGTGACTTAAGGAAATTCTGAAAGCTGAAAGATAAAAACTTAGACATTTTCCCAAAGAATTATTTAGTATGTATGTATAGTTATATGTGTATTTTTATAAAAGAACTTGCTAATGCTAAAAAAATATCAAATTTTTTATATAGGTACGAGGTGTTAGATTAAGATGATAGATCGTGTTAGTTTATCAATAAAAACCTGTTGAAATAATATGATAGATCGTGTTAATTTAACAATAAAAGACTATTAAATTAACATGATAGATCTTGTTAATTTAACAATAAAAACCTGTTAAATTAACATAACAGATCGTGTTAATGAATTATCTATTATATTAATAGGCTAACAAATTTTACATATAAATATTTGCCAAGCTTAAGCCCATACTAAATATGCATAAATATTTATGAAATGCATATGGATTTGTTGGCATACCTCTAAGGCAGTGCACAATTATCTAATATATAACCAATCCTGCTTCATTTATCTGTAATAAGCGAATGAAAATTCCTCATGCCACTTGAATTGGTTATCTGACAATCAATTTGTACATAGAGCAATAGCCCAGTGGGAAGCGTCGGGGGTAGTGGTCGAGCGCTTAATGGTTCAAGTACAGCTATCGGCCAAATTTTTTTTTTATTTTTTGTCATTGAAAATTGTTTTTATTTTTTCAATATATAAATATTTCTTACCTTGACTTTTTTTAAAAATTTATGTTTGTGATCTCTATTTTCGAGAAAAAAAATTGCTGTGAATATTTTTAGTTGACGGAAAGCCATATAAAATAATAATTTTAGGTCATAAATATGCATACATACCACCCATTATAGAAATGCGATAACCGCTTATTCAATTTAGGTTTTTTTGTCTAATTTTTGATGATATAAGATCGAAGTTGCGAAATTTTTTCAAACACAGTAGTCTATTTATCGGACTTCGGTAGATTACTTCTATAAATTTTAGTCATTTCTACCGTTTGAGACAAAGTTGCTGATAGACTCCCTATTTAAAATATAAAAATCGACAACATATTTAATACGTACTTAAATTTTGAACTAAATCAAGTGGTTAGCGGTCGTCTTAAATTTTACTGAAGGCAACAACTGATTTCTATTCATATGTACATATGTGTTAACTTTTAAAAGGGCAGATTTTCAACCCGAGCCCCAAACAAGTCTAGACCAAATTGAATAGAAAAATCAATATATATTTTTTCTTTAAATCAAATAAAAAATCCATATAAAGTGTCTTAAATATTGCCAAGTTATGGTTACAAAAAAAAAGCTAGAAAATCCTCAAACTTTTTTTGACCTAACCAGAATTTGTAATTTAGCCCCTCTAAAAAGATTTAAAAACACGCTATTTATAATAAAATTCTATAAATAGAACTCATATTTCTGCAAAATGAACCTTTCAATCTTTCACTCAACAAGCTCCTCCTTTTATTAGAGAAACTATATTCATTCTCTCTCATTGCCCATACAGCTTGAATTGGATTTGACAATGAATTCGTAGATAAAGCAGTAGAGCCGTGGTTAGCTCATCGGATAACGAGCGAACTGTTGTTGGTTCGAGAACAGCTCCGGGCTACAATTTTTTTTTCATTGAAAATAGTTTTTTTCTTTTTTTAAAACATCGTTAGGTATAGTATTTCTAATCTTGATTTTTTATAAGCTCATTAAATTTTCATAAGACATATTTTTATATTTGTGATACTTTTTTCGGAAAAAAACTTACTGCGAATATTTTCATAAATATACATACATACCACCCATTATAGAAATGAGATAACCGCTTATACAATTTGGGTTTTTTGGTAAGTTTTTCCAAAAATTAAATTTTTTTAAACATACCCTCATATTCATAAAAAATAAAATTGGTTTATAAAGCTTTTTAAAATGACATACAAATTTTGAATAATAAGAGCTTACTAAACGAAGTGGTTAGAGGTCAACTAAAATATTACTAAAGACAACAACTCATTTCTATTCATCCAGATTTACAACCCGAACACCAAACAAGTCTAGACAAAATTTGAACACTTTTGAATAAAATTTAAAAAAAAATCAATATAAAATGTCTTTTTAAATATTTCTAAGTTATGGTTAATGACAAAAGCTAGAAAACCGTCAAACAATTTTTGCAAAAGGCTACATTTTGCCCGGTTTCACCACTTTTGAGTAATTTTTTTTTTTTTTAATCAATATACGTACAATTTTTTTTCAAAAATCAAATCAAAAATCGTTATGAAATGTCTTTTTAAATATTTTTTTAATTATATATATTTTTTAAGTTTTTGCAAAAGGCTAGATTTTGGCCCCTTTTACTACTTTGAATACATTTTTTTTTTTTAAATCAAATTAAAAATCAATTTAAAATGTCTTCTAAATATTGCTAAGTTATGGATAAAGAAAAAAGCTAGAAAAATCTTTAACTGTTTTTGCAAAAGCCTAGATTTGCCCTAACCAGCATTTGTAATTTACCAACACTAAAAAGATGAAAAGAAGCCATGTATAATAAATTTCTATAAATAGAACTCATATTTCTACAAAATGAATTTCATTCTTTCACTCAATAAGCTCCTCCTATTATTAGAGAAATTATTTTCACTCCCTCGCTCATTGAGTACTTGGGTCCATTATCTATTATATTAATAGGCTAACAAATTTTACATATGGGGTAAAGTACGTCAAGCGGACCCCCAAAATATTTCATCGCTTCGATTTGAATGAAATTTGGTGAAAGTGATCTGCTATGTAAAAAAAAAAATCTCACTAAAGGTTGCGTATAAATATCAGATGGTTACCGAGATATATGGGTTTGAATTCGCACTTTTTTTGTGTAAGTCTTTTTTCTTTATATTAGAAGTCCTGTAACTGACGTGCTAAGAAGGAACATGTAAACCGTTTTCTAAAGTATTTTTTCCGTTCTTTTCGAATATGAATTTAAAAAAAAATTATACATTATAAATCGCGTAAAAAACTAATTTACACTAGCTGATTAGTTAAAAAATTTTGTACCCCGTTCACTAAATTACTTCAGATGAACTGTGGGTTTTCTCCGAGGTAAAGGAGTATTTAAAGGATATTTACATAAAATACTAAATACTAAATATGCATAAATATTTATGAAATGCATATGGATTTGTTGGCATACCTCTAAGGCAGTGCACAATTATCTAATATATAACCAATCCTGCTTCATTTATCTGTAATAAGCGAATTAAAATTTCTCATGCCACTTGAATTGGTTATCTGACAATCAATTTGTACATAAAACAATAGCCCAGAGGGAAGCGGCGGGGGTAGTGGTCGAGCGCTTAATGGTTCAAGTACAGCTATCGGCCAATTTTTTTTTTATTTTTTGTCTTTGAAAATTGTTTTTATTTTTTCAATATATAAATATTTCTTATGTTGCCTTTTTTAAAATTTTTGTTTGTGATCTCTATTTTCGAGAAAAAAAATTGCTGTGAATATTTTTAGTTGACGGAAAGCCATATAAAATAATAATTTTAGGTCATAAATATGCATACATACCACCCATTATAGAAATGCGATAACCGCTTATTCAATTTGGGTTTTTTGTCTAATTTTTTATGATATAAGATCGAAGTTGCGAAATTTTTTCAAACACAGTAGTCTATTTATCGGACTTCGGTAGATTACTTCTATAAATTTTACTGATTTCTACCGTTTGAGACAAAGTTGCTGATAGACTCCTTATTTAAAATATAAAAATCGACAACATATTTAATACGTACTTAAATTTTGAACTAAATCAAGTGGTTATCGGTCGTCTTAAATTTTATTGAAGGCAACAACTGATTTCTATTCATATGTACATATGTATTAACTTTTAAAAGGGCAGATTTGCAACCCGAGCCCCAAACAAGTCAAATTGAATAGCAAAATCAATATATATTTTTTCTTTAAATCAAATAAAAAATCCATATAAAGTGTCTTAACTATTTCCAAGTTATGGTAAGAGAAAAAAGCTAGAAAATCCTCAAACTTTTTTTGACCTAACCAGAATTTGTAATTTACCCCCTCTAAAAAGATTTAAAAACACGCCATTTATAATAAATTTCTATAAATAGAACTCATATTTCTGCAAAATGAACCTTTCAATCTTTCACTCAACAAGCTCCTCCTTTTATTAGAGAAACTATTTTCATTCTCTCGCTCATTGCCCGTACAGCTTGAATTGGTGATTTGACAATGAATTCGTAGATAAAGCAGTAGAGCAGTGGTTAGCGCATCGGATAACGAGCGAACTGTTGTTGGTTCGAGAACAGCTCCGGGCTACAATTTTTTTTCATTGAAAATAGTTTTTTTCTTTTTTAAAACATCGTTAGGTATAGTATTTCTAATCTTGATTTTTTATAAGCTCATTAAATTTTCATAAGACATATTTTTATATTATGTGATACTTTTTTCGGAAAAAAACTTACTGCGAATATTTTCATGAATATACATACATACCACCCATTATAGAAATGAGATAACCGCTTACACAATTTGGGTTTTTTGGTAAGTTTTTCCAAAAATTAAATTTTTTTTAACATACCCTCATATTCATAAAAGATAAAATTGGTTTATAAAGATTTTAAAAATGACATTTTCATACAAATTTTGAATAATAAGAGCTTACTAAACGAAGTGGTTAGAGGTCAACTAAAATATTACTAAAGACAACAACTCATTTCTATTCATCCAGATCTACAACCCGAACACCAAACAAGTCTAGACAAAATTTGACCACTTTTGAATAAAATTAAAAAATAAAAATCAATATAAAATGTCTTTTTAAATATTTCTAAGTTATGGTTAATGAAAAAAGATAGAAAACCCTCAAACTATTTTTGCCAGAGGCTACATTTTGCCCGGTTTCACCACTTTTGAGTAATTTTTTTTTTAATCAATATACGTACAATTTTTTTCAAAAATCAAAAATCGATATGAAATGTCTTTTTTAAGTTATATATATTCTTTGAGTTTTTGCAAAAGGCTAGATTTTGGCCGATTTTACCACTTTGAATATATTTTTTTTTTTTTTAAATCAAATCAAAAATCAATTTAAAATGTTTTCTAAATATTGCTAAGTTATGGATAAAGAAAAAAGCTAGAAAACCCTTTAACTGTTTTTGCAAAAGCCTAGATTTGCCCTAACCAGCATTTGTAATTTCATCATCATCATCATTTATTGATTCCTTTTTAGCGATAACAGACGCCAATTGGAAACCCCAAGGGAGTTCAAGTCATCCTCCATCTGTTGTTTCCATCTCAGTCGAGGCCTCCCCCTTCCTCTGCTGCGAATTCAGGCGACGATAGGAAAACCTTCTGTGCTGGAGCTTCTTTGTCCATTCGCATAACATGGCCCAGCCAGCGGAGTCTTTGGGCTTTAATTCGCTGGACTATGGTCAGATCTGCGTAGAGCTCGTACAGCTCATCGTTAAATTTCCTTCGATACTAGCCGTTGGCATCACGGGAAGGACCATAAATCTTCCGGAGAACTTTTCTCTCAAATACTCCAAGGGCCATCTCATCTTCTCTTGACATTGTCCATGAATCTGAGCCATACATCAGGACAGGTATGATGAGAGACTTATAGAGCGTGATCTTTGTTCTTCGAGAGAGGACTTTACTTCTCAATTGCCTACTCAGTCCAAAGTAGCACTTGTTGGCAAGAGTGATTCTCCGCTGGATTTCTAGACTGATATTATTTTCGGTGTTGATACTGGTTCCCAAATAGACGAAGTCCCTCACAGTTTCAAATTTGTAACTAGCAACAGTGACATGGCTGCCAATGCGCAGGTGCGCCCATTCTTTCTTTGATGACAGCAAATACTTCGTCTTGTCCTCGTTCACGGCAAGACCCACTTTTTTCGCTTCCTTATCCAGTCCAGAGAAGGCAGCAAAGCACACTTAAATTCCAATCCGGAGGCATGCATTCGTCTGACCATATTCTGCATAAGAGCTGATGCATGCTTTTTACCAGCTCTTCGCCTCCGTGTTTGAACAGCTCGGCGGGTAGTCCGTCTTTTCCAGGCGCTTTGTTGTTTTTGAGCCGGGATATAGCTATCCTCACTTCATCATAGTCAGGTGGTGGGACGACTTTTGCATCGTCAGGGATTGGGGTATCGGGTTCGACGTCTCCCTCGCAATTTAGCAGTGAGGAGAAGTGCTCCCTCCATAATTTAAGTACACTTTGTACGTCGGTTACCAGGTCGCCATTATTGTCCTTACAGGAGCTTGCCCCGGTCTTAAAACTTTCCGTCATCCGCCGGATCATTTCATAGAATTTTCGGGCATCGTTCCTGTCAGCCAGCATCTCAAGCTCCTCACACTCATGCCTTTCGGCCTCAATTTTCTATTTTCTGAAAAGGCGTCTCTCTTCCTTCTTTGCTTCACGATATTGTTGCCATACACTGCGGGTTGCGCCCGTTCGGAACGTCTCCTTGTAGGCAGCGTCCTTTTTTTCGAGGCAGTTTTGCATTCCTCATCGTACCAGTTGTTCTTGCGGGCTCGCTGGAACCCTATAGTGGCCTCAGCGGCGGTACGCAATGAGTGAGAGATATGCTTCCATTGCTCAGTTACATCGTTAGCTCGAGGATTGCCCTCTGCTAGCAGGTGTGAGAGTCGAATTGTGAAATTATCAGCTGTCTGTGTCATGCGCAGCTTCTCGACGTCAAACTTTCCTTCCGTTACTGTGCGCACTTTCTTCGTTGCACAGAGGCGTGTGCGTATCTTGGCTGCGACAAGATAATGGTCAGAGTCAATATTGGGACCACGCAGTGTACGCACGTCCAGAACGGTGGAGCTATGTCTGCCGTCAATCAAGACATGATCAATCAGGTTTCTAGTTCTTTGATCAGGGGACAGCCATGTGGCTTGGTGTATTCGCTTATGCTGGAACCTGGTACTACTGATGACCATATTGCGAGCAGCGGCGAAGTCAATCAACCTAGTGCCGTTGGGGGATGTTATATCGTGGAGACTGCATTTTCCAACTGTGGGACCAAAGACTCCTTCCTTGCCCACCTTGACATTAAAGTCGCCGAGCACGATTTTGATATCATGCTGGGGGCAGCGATCATAAGTCTGTTCAAGTTTTTCGTAGAAGGAGTCCTTCTCTGCGTCGTCCGTCTCCTCAGTCGGCGCATAGGCGCAGATAAATGTTATGTTGAAAAACCTCGCCTTGATGCGGATCGCAGCGAGACGCTCGTTCACAGGAGTAAACGCTAATACTTGGCGGCGAAGTCTCTTTCCCACCACGAATCCTACACCACGCGCTTTGCCGCGTGTCTGGCCACTGTAGTATAAGTTACAAGGACCGATGGTCGTCTTTCCTTGCCCCGTCCATCGCATTTCCTGCAGGCGCCTACGAGGACATCAACCAGTCGGGCAGCGGTACCGTCCCTTGAAAGGGTCCGGACATTCCCGGTACATGCCCTAATATCCAAATCATTATGCCTTATTCGTTTTGCCGGGTCGTCAACATTAAAGGGGGTTCTCATCCGAGGCTTTGCATTTGTTTTCATTGGAATTAAGTTTTTTACGTGGCGGGTCCCAAACCCAGCGCACAACCCGTTTCGGGGTTTTGGAAAATATTTACACATTTATATAGCGAGCCGCTTGCTTCAAGACAGACGCCCGCTTGCAGTCGCACCTCATGGTGAACAGACGCTACGCAAAAACCTCGGTGAGCCCTTAAACCAAGTATGTCAGAGTGGCCCCACCGGGGCTCCCTCTCTTTCTGCCGCGAGCCTAGGTAGCTCCCGTTGCCCAGAGTGCACGAACGAGGACGCAAGAGTCGGGATTGAGCAAGGTCACTTAGCAACCACACTCCATTACATTTGTAATTTACCAACACTAAAAATATGAAAAGAAGCCATATATAATAAATTTCTATAAATAGAACTCATATTTCTACAAAATGAATTTCATTATTTCACTCAATAAGCTCCTCCTATTATTGGAGAAATTATTTTCACACCTTCGCTCATTGAGTACTTGGTTCCATTATTTATATTAATAGTCTAACTTTGTTGTTGGTATATTGTTAATTTTTAAAATTCTGATTCTCATAAAGCCTAATTGCAGAATTTGATAACTGCTTTGTGCATAAGGCAATGGCGCGGCGGTGAGCGTATGTAATACGGTGTGCACAGGTGCAAGACCCGGTTGCAGAATATTCCTTTTTTTTTCCTTAAATTATGTTTTTTTATATTAAAAAACCTTTAATCTTAAGTATTACAATTTACTTAATTTTCAACCTAATATTTTTTGCTCTTCACCTGCTCAAAACGATCGCATAAATTAGTGGCTATTTGTTAAGCACAATCTCATCATCCGATTATTCAAGTGCAACATAAAATCTCGAAATCCAAATATTTGCATGGCATTTGCCATAAATAATTTTGGAAAGGCCTGCTGTAATTTAATATTTTTATTATATAATAACAGCTACTATTTTTTAATTCTTTGATGGCCTCATTTTGCCTGTAGATGAGGTTTTAATGTATATATTTAAGTTGGTCGAGGTTCGGCCACGGGCCTAAAGGCAGCTATTGACAAAAAGTTGATCAGATGTTTGAATAAGTTCAACTATTTTAGATTGGTCGAATTTCGACCACGGGATATACTAGTATTATATTATTTCTTGTTAATAAATAAAATTGATTTAAAAAACCAAAAACGAGGTGTTTTATTTTTAACATGTAAATTTAAATAATAGATCGTGTTAACAGGACGTAAAGTGTTATTTCAACATAGTATAGTGTTAATTTAACATGTAATAGTGTTAATTTAACAAGAAAAATAATTTTGTATCAACAGGAAATCATGTTGATGCAAACGTTTGTGATCATGTTAAATTCACACTGTTCCTTCGTGTTGATCTAACATGTAGGAACAGTAAAAAAGTAGCTTCATGTTAAAACAACATGTGCGATAGTGTTGAAAAATAATAACCTGAAAAAGTTTTAAAAAAGTGTTGATTCAACATGAAAATTCTTCTGCAAGTAGGTAAAAATTAATGTCAAAAAGAAGTTTCTCGATCCAAAACATTGCGATACGCAAAAAAAACTCAAAAAGACGCCCAATATTGCTTGATTTGCATGAAAATCTATCAAAAATAAGACAAATTGTATGATAGCCCCACTTGTCGTAAGACTTAGGTAAAAATTAATGTCAAAAATGAGTTCCTCGATCCAAAAAATAGCGATATACAAAAATTGCTTCATTTGATCAAGTTTTAATCAAATTTTTCATACACAGGGCTACCAACTTTGAATACAAATAACAAGGAAACCAGACCTATAGGCCAAAAACCCAGTATGAGGTTTTGATACGGGAGGGCTAAAGTTTCATCTGCAGTTGGTTTCATCAATTACGGAGAGATGACCAATCATTTTGTGTCACAGTGTATTGAGTTATTGAAATAAAATTCAACCTTATAGACGGAGAGCTGGCTACGAAAAAAAAAATGATAAGGTGCAGTAAAAGTGATGATATAAATCAGTAGCCGGCAAACAGAGAGGACGCAATATGTGGGAGTATTAGTGTATTACGCTCAAAAATGCTTGTGTGTTGGTGGTATTGCACTGGCAAAAATTTGTATGTTGTATAACTTAACACAAATCTTGACGACGGCCACTAAACTTATATTTAATAAGAAAACATATGTATATATGTATCTTATGTTTTGTGTATACTTGAATTTTTTTTAAAGATTTTTGAAGAGTATAAAAATTTTTTTTTATTAAAGAATTCCGAAGGTTTTTAACGAAATCAAGCAAACGGGCTTCAAGTACTATGAATTTAATTTCAAAATTAAAAATGTAAATGTTGTATAACCTATCAGATAACTTAGGTGCAGTGAAATAAGTCCCAAATGAAATAACTCCCAACAAAAAAATGAAATAACTCCCAACTATTTTCCATACAAGTTGGGACTTATTTCATTATGAAATAACTCCCAATTCATTGGGACTTATTTCATAATTTTTGCTGGGAATTATTTCATAATGAAATAACTCCCAAATGAAATAATCCCCAAAAAATTTTCTTTGGGAGTTATTTCATAATTTTTGGAAATTGGGAGTTATTTCATTTTTGTTGGGACTTACTTCATTGTTTATAATCCAGGCATTGGGAGTTATTTCACTTTTTTTGGGAGTTATTTCATTTTCTTAAAAATACAATTTTATCAAATTTCGACGTTCTTCTAACGGTTTCTATAACTGTTGTAAAGAAATCTGTATCAAAACATTGAGTTATTTTTCAATTATCAATCTGTACGCCATCAGTTCTTGTTAGAATTTTGACGTTCCCAACAAGTCGCTTTCTTGTTTGCACCACCTTTTTCATACGAAATTTTGGAATCTTGCAAAGTCTTTTTAGGTAGCTTCCCGTTGAGCTAGACACTTGAAACTTAGAACATAAGTCCGGGCTCTGTGACAATGCAATGTGAACGAAAAAAGTATCCGCTAGGTGGCGCACGGATCAAGAAATACGGTAAATTCATTTAAAAATTGAAATTTTGGGACGCATATTTGTTGTACAAGAAATTCCACTAGATGGTCGAGATAATTACAAAAAATATTAAAAGAGTCCTGGAATTTTGCGATCGATTTTTAGTAACTTCCAGGTTAGTTAGAGACTTGAAACTTTACAGATTTGTCACAACCCCATGGCAATGCAATCCCTCATCAAAACAATTCCGGTAGGTGGCGCGCGGATCGAGATATTTCGAAAACTAATTTGAAGTTGAGAATTTTGTGATCGGCTTTTGACCAACTTCCAGGTAACCTAGGAACTGGAAACTTGGCATTAAATTGAGGGAATAGTGACACTACAAATACTAAAAATCAAAATTCCGATAGATGGCACGCTGGTCTATATAATTGCAAATCTTAAAAAAAAAAAATTAGAAGATTCCTGGAATTTTGCGATCGATTTTTAGTAACTTCCAGATTAGTTAGAGACTTGAAACTTTACACATTTGTCACAACCCCATGACAATGCAATCTCTCATCAAAGCAATTCCGGTAGGTGGCGCACGGATCGAGATATTTCGAAAACTAATTTGAAGTTGAAAATTTTGTGATCGACTTTTGACCAACTTCCAGGTAACCTAGGAACTTGAAACTTGGCATTAAATTGAGGGAACGGCGACACTACAGATTTTAATTGATGGTACATTTTCAATTGTACCACTTGGATGTTTTAAGCAGTTGATTTTAATTCATATCGAATATTACGAAAAGGTTAGAAACGGCGGGGAGGGGGGGGGGGGACGTCGCGTCGCGTCGCGCGCACCGCCGCGCGGCCTGTTACGCGCTCGCGCCGGGGCAGCGCCGCCCACCCCCTTCCTCACCATTTTTTATATATCAATTAATAAGGTTGCCAAATAATTCCGTTCTACTTTTACTAGGTTTTTCCAGTATTTTTTATTAAATAACAAATAAAAAGTCAACAAAATGCTATACACATTTATTCAACTACATAAATTCAAATTTTTTGAACTTAAATGAAGCGAGCCTAAGGAGGGCTATTAAAGCTTCATTTTTAGATTCAAAATTCAGGTTTTCATGTAATTGTTACATTCACCCATCTATGAACATAATAATTTCCTGTATTTTTCAAATCTCATTGTAACTGATTATATAGTATAAAGATACCATTTCAAATTTGGATTTGGGATTTATTTCATTTTTTTGGGACTTATTTCATTTGGGAGTTATTTCATGGGAGTTATTTCATTTGGGACTTATTTCACTGCACCGA
This sequence comes from Campiglossa producta, assembly GCA_964058755.1. NCBI lineage: Eukaryota > Metazoa > Arthropoda > Insecta > Diptera > Tephritidae > Campiglossa > Campiglossa producta. Next base: position 105,716,758 of record CAXKVI010000001.1, on the reverse strand, counting down.
TAACTTACATATTAAGAGAAAAAAACACGATTTGTGTTTATTTGATTTTTCTTTTAAGTTTTTTAAGAATGAATAAGAATTTGTTTTAAAAATTAAAATGCTGGTTTTCAACGAATCAGGATGACTATCGTCATAATGACGCTTAAGGTGAAAGGTGTCTTTGCATTTTAAAATTTGGCCGCATACAAGACACTCAGCATCATTAAAAATATTTACGCAAAAAAAATCGTTTTGTACCTCCATCTTATTAATAAAATATATTTTGCATTTATGCTCAGTGTACCAATATAAGCAAGAAATAATATAAGCAATGCGGTATCGACCTGCTTCAATCAATGCTAGCATAAAACTGAATAAAATTTGATTCTTTTGTGCTCTGCTTGTTGACGTTCGTGCTGTGTGCGTGTAATTACGAACTGTGTACGTGAGATGGCCGAACATACTTCGACTCCCAGGAAAATATCTGCCGGCCTTTGATATAAATACGCTCCTTACTAGTTGAGAATCGGCGTAGCGTTGCCGACAGAAGTCCTTCCCGGGGAGGGATGCGTTGGCGTGCGTTCAAACATGTAAATTTTTATTGAAAATAAAATCATAAGTTCTGAAATTTGGAGAGGTTACAGTTTTTAACTCTAGAAATAAGGTAAAATTATTGGCAGAACTCTAGGTCGGGGATAAAGGGTTGGCAGAAGTCAACAAAGTTGTAAAATTTTTCTTTAAAATTTAATGATAAGGTGCAGTTCTGAAATTTGGAGGGGATATAGTTATTAACTAGGCGACCGCCGTGGTGTAGCGGTTAAGTGTTCGGCCTTCTACACCAAGTCGTGGCGATTCGATGCCCGGCAAAAGTAACATCAAAATTATTTAGAATAAAAACTTGAATTTATTTAGGTACTTTTTATTAGAACCGATAAATATACTTTTCCAAAATTAAACACACGTTTCGTTTTCTTCCTTCTTCTTCTTTTCTTTATTTTTCCTTTACATTCAGGGTTGTATATGTTATGTTTCAACCGCAGGGTTGTTACAATATCAAATGACCTGTTTTGTAATACAGGGTTGTTACAAAGTGGTTAACTTACAAGAAAAACAATTTTTCTAAACGGGGTCGCCCCTCGGCAGTAGTTTGGAAAACTCTCCGGTTTTTTTTTTTCCATGAGAAGCTTCTCAGCAAAAAATTCATTTGCTTTGCAAGTGCCGTTCGGAGTCGGCAAAAAACTGGTCCCGCCAATTTGTAGGCAAACTAAAAAGCAGCACACAAGTTGGAAAGAGAAGCTCGGCTAAAATTCTCGTTAGAGGTTATGATAACCTGTTGGTATATCGCCGCCATTAGTGTTTTTTTTTTATAGTTATTACCTCTAGAAATAAGGTAAAATTATTGGCAGAACTCTATGTAATGTATATGACAGCAACGAACTGTCAAAATGAATTGATATGAAATAAATAGACACTTGTATACTTTCCGCCAAATTGAACGGTCGTGTTTCTTCTGGTATATTTTATGGCGACGAGGTAAAAGAATAATCGTGCAAAAGAAAAAATTTCCTTTTAGTCTAAAAAATTGGAAATGAGTGTCAATCCAACTGAAACAGCGAAATTATCAGATGAGAAAAGCAATACAATTGAGGTGAAAGGAGAACAATCAAGTCAGCTGTCGATCAACGCAAATAAAAGTACATGTGCTTCAGATAAAACCAGCAATAAAAGTGATAATAGCAAAATGTCCAACAGTTTTATTGGCCTTATAGAACCATTCGTTCCCGGTGGTGATTTTCCTGGATATAAGGACAGAATGGATCAATTTTTTATCTGCAACAAAGTTTCCGAAGAACTGAAGGCGCCGCTGTTCATCACCATGTGCGGAGCTGAAGTTTACGAGCTATGCAAAAAGCTAACAACACCTCAATTGCCAAGTCAGAAAACATACGCGGAATTGATGAAAATATTGAATGAATATTATCAACCTAAAAGGAACAAGCGTTCGGAGAGGTATAAATTTTTTAATGCCATGCAAGAAGAAGGGGAGACGATTTCTGATTATATTGTGAGGTTAAAATTTTTGTCTCAAGAATGTGAGTTTGGTGATTTTATCACAACCGAACATGCTAATGATGTTGCTTATTTACGGCAAAAGCACCTAAATGAGGAATTATTAGATCAGCTAATAAGAGGTCTTAGAAGTGAACGAATCCAACAAAAATTAATGGATGACCTAACCTCAAATTTTGACAAAGCATGTGAGATTGCTCTACAGTTGGAGTTAACCAAACAAGGTCAAATCGAAATGCGTTCGAATACAGTCAATATGCTGAAAAATGAGACTAATGCTAACAGAGGCAAACATTCATCGGTAAAGAAGTATGAGTGGAAACATAAAAATCAGAAAGCGGCACAAAAATCGAAAAAATCATCTGACGAAGTTCAAGAACAAAAGTTTCAAAAGTGTAAGCGGTGCGGAAGGAAACACGATGAAAAGAAATGTCCTGCAATCAACTGGGAATGTTTTAAGTGCAAACGTAAAGGGCACACTTCTTCGGTTTGCACATCATCAGAATCGGTCAAAGTCATAAACAACATCCATGGTGCAAGTAAAGCTTGCTGCGTTAGTGTTAATGTCAACAACACTGTCATTGAAATGGAAGTGGACAGTGGAGCTTCCACTTCTATCATCTCTAAATATGAGTTTGATGAGAAATTTGAAAATGTTGAATTAGTTAAGTCAAACAATAATTTAATAACTTTTTCAGGTCAAAAAATATTGGAATGTGGATCATTCGTTGCTGAAGTGGCTCATCGGGATGTTGTAGTGAATTTAAAAATGTCTGTCGTTGATATAGGTAGGAAGTTCAAGTCATTGATGGGAAGACCATGGATGGACCAGCTGTTTATTGGTTGGCGGAACAGATTTGAACGCAATATCATAAAGTCGATCAAACATGATGACATATTTGAAAACATTAGAAGTAGATACCCCAACATAGTTGATGAAAAAATGAGTGAAGTTATTAGAAACTTTGAGGTGGATTTAGTTTTAAAAGAAAACAAAGTACCTGTTTTTCATGCCGCGTATACTGTTCCATTCAAATTGCGTGAAAAGGTTTGTCAAGAACTTGATCGTTTGTGCAAAGAAGAAATATTGGAACCTATTCAATATAGCCAATGGGCAAGTCCCATCGTAATTGTTGCAAAGTCGAATGGCGAGATAAGGATTTGTCTCGATGGAAAAGCATCACTGAACAAGTGTCTCGAATTTGCACATTATCCTTTGCCCTTAGTTGACGATATATTTGCAGACTTTGCGAACTGCAAGTATTTCTCTGTTATTGACTTGAAGGGTGCATACCAACAATTAAAATTATCCAACGATTCTAAAAAAATTTTAGTAATCAATACGCAAAATGGTTTATATGCATATAAACGGTTAACTTTTGGCGTGAACTGCGCTGCGTCTATATTTCAGTCTGTTATGGACCAAATATTAAATGGTATGCAATTTGTTAGAGCCTTTCAGGACGACATAATTATTGGTGGTTTGAATCAGCAACAAGCTCTTGATAACGTGTATAAAGTTTGCGATCGTCTTTCAAAATTCAATGTTAAAATTAATATTGAAAAAAGTAATTTCTTAAAAACATCTGTTGAGTATTTGGGTCATTGTCTAACAGATAGCGGGGTCAAACCGAATCCCAACAGAGTTAAAGCTATTGTTCGTGCGCCAGCACCAACTAATTTGCAACAATTACAATCATATTTGGGTCTCATAAATTATTACAGGAAATTTGTTCCAAATATGTCCGCTGAACTTAACGTTCTGTACCGATTGCTACAAAAAGAAGTTCCCTTCACTTGGAGTGATGAATGCCAATCGGTATTCGAAAAAAGTAAGCAATTTATTGTTGAAAATAACATACTTGAACTTTATGACCCTAAGAAACCTATAATTGTATCAACTGACGCAAGTCCTTATGGTGTAGGAGCAGTTCTCTCCCATATTGTAAAAGGTAATGAGAAGCCGGTCTTGTTTGCTTCATCCACATTATCGCCTGCTGAGCAAAATTATTCACAAGTTCACCGCGAAGGATTAGCAGTTATTTTTGCGGTAAGAAAATTTCATAAGTATTTGTTTGGGCAACCCTTCACCATACTTACAGATAATTCAGTCATTAAAGAAATTTTCAATCCTAAAAAGTCGAATAACGCGGTGGCAGCAGCACGTTTGCAACGATGGTCGGTTGAATTGTCTATGTATCAGTACGAAATTAAACATAAGAGTGCTAACCAAATGTGTCATGTGGATGCATTGTCCCGTTTGCCGTTGACTAGTGAAAAAACCGAAATAAAAAATATCTCAATTAACTTTCTTAATGTTTCCAATGAATTACCTTTAGATTTAAAAGAAATCTCCAGGGAGACAATGGTTGATCCAATTTTATCGCGCGTCTATGATTTCGTTAAAAACAAATGGCCAAATAAAATTGAAGACAAATTTAAAAAATATTTTTCTAATAGAGTTAGATTGTCAATTGAGGACAATTGCTTGTTCTACTTTTCAAGAGTAATTATTCCAAAGAAGTTACAAAATCGCACTTTGAAAATGCTTCATGAGAGCCATATGGGAATTGTTCGTATGAAAATGGTAGCAAGATCTTATGTTTGGTGGAATAATTGCGATAAAGATATAGAAAGCTATGTTAATGATTGCGAAGTATGCCAACAAACAAGAACGCCGAATAAACACAAAACCGAGACATTGTGGAAAAAAGCTGAATTTCCGTTTGAAAGAGTTCATATTGATTTCTTTGATTTCGCTGGCAAGAAATTTCTGTTAATGGTAGACTCATTTACGAAATTCTGTGAAATAAAAATTATGAGTTCTACCATAGCATCGCGCGTAATAGATCAGTTAGTCAGTGTATTCGAATATTTTGGTTATCCAAAGAATATAGTTAGTGATAATGGTCCACCATTTCAAAGTAGAGAATTCATTCAATTTTGTAAAAATAATGGTATTAATGTGTGTAAGAGTCCACCATACCATCCGGAATCAAACGGATTAGCGGAACGCTGTGTCCGAACTGTTAAAACAGTTTTCAAAAAATATTGTCTGAGTAAAGAAAGTCGTTTATCCATGGAACAAAAAGTAAAAAAGTTCTTACTTTACTATCGTAACACACCAACAACAGCAACCGGTCAGTCACCTTCAGCAATGTTGTTCGCATACAAGCCTAGAACTGTATTAGATTTATTAAGAAGTGAGAAAAGAGTAAAGTTTAAGAAAAATAATAGTATAAATTCGGACTCAAACGAGAATTATACTGCTCGTGCAAATGTTGATAAGAAGAAACGAGTAAAGTATGATTATAAAGTGGGGGAAAGAGTATATTATTTAAATCATTTCAAAGAATTTGTTAAATGGATACCAGCTGTTATTGAAAAAAAGATATCTAACTTAAGGTACCTAATAAGAGTAAATAATCATATTCGTTATATTCATGTAAATCAAATACGAAAGAAGAAAAATATAAAGAGATTTGTTAATTTGAAAGAAAAAGTGAATCCACTGCATGATTCGAAAAGTTATGCACAAACTGACAATTGTAATCACAGAGAAATAACTGAAACTGAAAAGATAATTGTAAGTGGTGACAATCAGTCGGTGGACAATGATCCCTTACGCAGGAGTGAACGCCGTCCAAAACCAATTGATTGTTACCAATCTTTAGATTTTAGAAATAAAAAGGGGAAGATGTAATGTATATGACAGCAACGAACTGTCAAAATGAATTGATATGAAATAAATAGACACTTGTATACTTTCCGCCAAATTGAACGGTCGTGTTTCTTCTGGTATATTTTACTCTAGGTCGGGGATAAAGGGTTGGCAGAAGTCGACAAAGTTGTAACACTTTTCTTTAAATTTTAATGATAAGGTGCAGTTCTGGCGACCTAGATTTCTGCCAATAATTTTACTTTAATTCTAGAGTTAAGAACTATAACCTCCCCCCCCCCAAATTTCAGAAGCGCACCTTATCATTAAATTTTAAAGAAAAATTTTACAACTTTGTCGACTTCTAGAGTTAAAAACTGTAACCTCTCCAAATTTCAGAACAGAATTTACACGTTTGAACGCACGCCAATTCTCAACTAGTAAGGAACGTATTTCTATCATAACTTTTACTGCACCTTATCATTTTTTTTTGTTGCCAGCTCTTAGTCTATTATATTTTAGAATTTCAGCTTTGGTGGAAGTTATCTTAAAAGTTGCGCGTTGTTGCACTTCCGTGCCTATCTCTTCGTCTTTATAGAGGTATTTTCCTTGCGCCGAATTGCGATTTCACTCACAATATTTTTTTAAAGAAGGCAGTGACATCAGTCTCACTAAGGGCGGATTTCTCAACTAGCCGTCAACTTAACGCTCACTTTAAATTTTATCGAGCAATTGATCCTCCTGTTAAAAAAAGGGCAAATGAACTGGCTTTTAAACTGACAGTGAACTTTGACGTTAACAGGCAGTCGAGAAATCCGTCCTAAGTGTGCTACTAAAAAGTCGTTTTGGCGTAGTTATGAATAAATTAATATGACTTAATAAGAAGTCGGCGTCATATTCTTATTGCAATTGTTTTAGTTTTTGTGTTCACTTGTTACTTCGCTATTTTTTTTTTTCATTACAGCTGTTTGCGTTGTTTGTTGAGTGTCAGAATCACGGTTGCAATTTTGGCCGAAATGTACCATGTATGTATGTTGCAGTTTGATCGGCGTCATATTCTTATTGCAATTGTTTTAGTTTTTGTGTGCACTTGTTACTTTGCTACTTTTTTTTCATTACAGCTGTTTGCGTTGTTTGTTGAGTGTCAGAATCACGGTTGCCATTTTGTCCGAAATGTACAATTTTTGGTAACAATTTTTTCTCCGGTTACGTTGGTACGCAGCTTACAAATTTGGTACATTTCTGCCATTTTAACTCCAACGCAACTCCAATGACACTGCTACAAATATAAAAAAAAAAACATTTGAATGACTACAAAAAAATTATTTAGCCATGATGTTGTGTCTCTTTCACTCTCCTTCTTTACTGGCAGAAGAAGCGAAGTGACTACTTGGGAAAGGGCGGAAAAAGGGACCCCTAAGGGTTGGCAAATTTTCTATTATTTGAATCACCATATGTACATAATTGATAAACCTCCGCGTCGATTTTGGTTTTTGGTGTGTAAAAGAGTTCGTAAATTTATCCAATACAATGACGCCGTTCGACATTATTTTTTTTTAATGCATTCAATGCACACTGTAATAGAAGAATATGCTGAAAACGGGTCGAAAATTACTTTTTTAATTAGAATTTCGAAGTAAAATGTTTTTGTTTGACATCAAGTACACTTAAATTTATCTAGGGCGTTCATCTAACTTAGCTGATAAATGTATAATTTTTTGCATTTCGTAAACTTATAAGGTTCGATGAATCCCGCTATTGTTTGGCTAGCAAATTATTTTGGTACGTTTTTTTCTGTTTGGTACGAGTTTGGTTCACAAAATTTTAGGCAAACGGCAACCGTGGTCAGAATACAGTGACAAGCTGCTCGTTGCTATCTACTTGCTTTCAGGGTTGCTTTTAATAAAAACCAGCTTTTATTAATTATTAGTTAACTAACTTTTTTTTAACACATAATAAAAAATGTCTTTTGCAGTTTTAAAAATGTATTGTATTTGAAAAAAATTAAGTCGTGCAGCTTAATGCTTAAGTCAAAATAAATACATTTTATTTTCCATATCTAACTTTGCACTTGTAATCTAATCTTGGCTTGTGTCATTTATTGACGCTTAGCCGCCTAGGCGATTTTTGGCAGTTTCGTATCAAAGCACGCCAGTCATTCCATTTTAGCGATAACTGACGCCAATTGGAAACCCCAAAGGAATACAAGTCATCCTCCACTTGTTTTTTCATCTCAGCCGAGGCCTCCCCCTTCCTCTGCTACCGAATTCGGGTGTCAACCTTCTGTGCTGGAGCTTCTTTGTCCATTCGCATAACATGACCCCACCAGCGGAGCCTTTGGGCTTTAATCCGCTGAACTATGGTCAGGTCTGCGTAAAGCTCGTGCAGCTCATCGTTACATTTCCTTCGATACTCGCCGTTAGCATCGCGGGAAGAACCATAAATCTTCCGGAGAACTTTTCTCTCAAATACTCCAAGGGCCATCTCATCTTCTCTTGACACTAGTCCGCCGTTGCTAAGGCCAATGATATCAATATCATCGACATACGCCAGCAATTGCACGCTCTTGTAAAAGATTGTACCATGCCGGTTTAGCTCTGCTGCTCGAATTATCTTCTCCAGCATCAGGGGGGTCACTATGTATTGCGATTCGAAAATCAAATGCGATGTGATAAGAAAATGTTACTCTGTATTGCTATAGCTTTGCTAACTGTGCTGCTTACTTTAGTTTTTGTATATTGGTTGGCATCACTCGTAGGAACAAAAATAGAAAATGTAATAAATGGAAATGAAACATGCAGTGTTCGGACTTTAACACATTTTGATTTCTACCACGCATTGTCGAGAATCTAGTCATAGAAGGCTGTTTGAAATCAGATTTGGTGCAAGCTCTTACTTACAAATACTTTGGTCCAAGTTGCGTGTTTTCGACTAGGGCTGATGATTCTACCCGGGTAATACCCGATTGCCCGGGCATTACCCGAACGGCATCATATGGCAAACTTCTACTGCAAGCAGATATTTAATTCAGTGTACCAGGCGCACAGAATATAAATGTAAGCAAATAAAAAAAGCTGATATGAAAATTCAGTTAATACAGTTTTGAGCAAAACATAAGAACCGTAAACGAAAATTTATACAACTGCTTTCATATCAATTTGTAATGTAAACTTACAAAGCTGTTAGCAATAATAAGTGTAATAGTAAGAGCATACAAATTAGGAGAACATTAAGAAGTGTCTACACACAGAGTTATTTTATTGAACATGAACCATGTTAAACTAACAAGAAAGGTCTGTTAAATTTGCATAGGATAATGAAGCAGATAGTGTTGTTTTAACGGAAGGAATTATGTGTTGAAAGAAATTAATGTAAATATATAGGAAGTAATGTGAATTTAACGCGAAGTCAAGTTTTTCAACATTAGCGATGGTGTTGAAAAAAATACGTGAACATTTTCCCCGAAAATTCTATGCAGATAACTATTTTTTTTCTTAAACATTTTTATTTTCTACCTATTTAGCACGGCGTTTTCGTTTTTTTATATCTCTTCTACACCATTTCCAGTTGTAAATGAGAAAGAGTCACTTGAAAATAAGAATAGTCACTTGTAAATGGGAAAAGACCATTTGTAAATGAGAATAGTTACTTGTAAATGAGAAATTGTCACTTGAAAATAAGATTTGTCAATTGTAAATGAGATTAGTCATTTGTAAATTAGAAACAGTCCCACTAAAATGCGAAAGAGTCATTTGTAAATGAGAATAGTCAATTGTAAATGCGAAAGAGTCGAACTGGAAATGAAATTGGGTACTTGTAAATGCGAAAGTGTCACATGAAAATGCGAAAGAGTCATTTGTAAATGAGAATAGTCAATTGTAAATGGGAAAATGTCACATGAAAATGAGAAACAAAAGAAAAGTTATGAACTCACGGTAAACACCATTGTGTAACAATACAAAGTGTAAACTCTTCTGCATAGACGTCAAAATTCCAAAATAAGTTTAACACCTGTTTGAGATTGTGGTTAGTGATATCATAGACATAGTCGTGAAAACTTCAAATTGAGTTTAGTCACCTGTTTTTAATTTCCTTTTTTGTCTCACTTCTTTCCATCTTCCCATCTCTTTCTACCATTAGGTAAAAGATAGGAGACCGCCATGTTGATGTGTGCAGGATGTTAAACAACGCCATTGCTTTGCTGTTATTCGGTGCTGGCGACATTTTAATATGTGCAGGATGTAAACAAACCGACATTTTAATTTGTGTTGTCAAAAGAAGAGTTCACACTTGTTATTGATACACAATGGTAAAAACTTTCAAAAGAAATTATTTTCACTGAAACCGTGGTCTGCTGTTAGGACGCTTTAATGACATAAGAAAATTATTGAGAATGAGGCCCCCCTTCTATCAATACAGGTCCTTCTGTCAATACCTGCTTTGCCTAGAGATCCTTGTTGCTGTAGGGCGGCGGAAAATGGACCGCAAGATAGGCGAAGAGTTGAATACTTACCTTATACTGGAATAGAAACTACTACTTTATGATTAAAAAGTATACACATCGAGTAAGCTAAAAAAAAAGCTACTCAAAAAAAAAATATAAAAAAATTACACCTCATTGAAACGAGCCGTACCCCAAATGGAGTATAAAGATAATTGTGCTGTGTGTGTTGCTAAAATGCAACGAAAGTCGGTCGTGCGTTTGATTCCGTGTGGCCATTTGTTTCATCGTAGTTGCATTGAGCCTATTCGCTAGAGGGATAGTGGAACGTGTCCTATTTGCCGTGCAGTTATCGACGGTACGTATATAAACTCAAATTATGCATTTTTTTACATAATGAATTAAAGTTTTATTTTATAGATGCTGAAAACTGTGTGCGAAAAATTTATCGCAAAAACACGGCTGAAGACAGAAGCAGAGTCGTTGCTGCAGCCACGCGGGGAGAAGATTGGGTCACATTGGCGACAACTTTGGGTATCAAGTATAAAACGGCATGGAATTGGGCGAAATCTGGGAGAGGTAGCCACCAATAAAAGGTGGAACAAAGCCTAAAATTCTTCAACAGGAGCACATAGACGCAATTTTGGGATGGATCGAGATGAACTCCAGTATTACTCTGAATGCCATCAAATCACGTCTGCAGACTGAGTACCACATAACAATATCTCGCTCAGCAATAGGAAACTATCTCGACGGTCAAATGTATACGACTAAGGGTATACATCCTGAGCCATGCACGATGAACAACATGGCCAACAAGGAGAAGCGTGCAGGGTTTGTTTCGGCCTAGAACCAGTTTATTCGAGCTGGGAAACAGATAGTGTATATTGATGAAACAAACTTTAATTTGTTTTGTCGCCATACCCGAGGACGCGCCAAGTTGGGCAGAGAGCTATTCACATACTTCCAGCAGCTAGAGGGTCGAATATCCATTTGGTAGGCACAATATCCCTATCGGGTGTGGTGTCGCTTGTCCGACAGAGGAGGTCTTTCAAGATGGACACTTGTGCAGCATGGATCCGTTCAGTTCTACAGCGTTGGTAGGAGCAGGGAAACCGACAGGATGATTTGGTTTTGGTGTGTGACAACGCTCCATGTCACTCCAGAATCGAATCTGCCGTTGCCGATGCTTCCAATGGGCGAGTACAAGTGCTGCGTTTAGCACCGTACTCGCCCATGCTCAATCCAATTGAGATAATTTGGGGAAAGATTAAAATGTATGTTAAAGGTCATATTTCCAACCCACATACAAACGGGCCACATGTTGTGGAGAAACGCCTCCAATATCTCGAGAGTTTGATAGATGACCCCAAGGAGACTGTAACTGGAGGAGATTGTGCGAGACCATTTCATCATGCAACTGCATTCCACGGAAGCGCTTTATCATTGGAAGACATGCCCGTCGGCTCTTAATATATTATAATTCCTTACAATACTTAACCATTATTTCATTGTAAAAATATTTGTTCTTTTCTTTATCTGGTTGGTTATACTTATCTGTTATATATAAAATAATACCTGAATAAAGCAAATGGTTTCCTACTTTTTAATTAATGGCTTCCTTTTTACAACTGCCTATTCTCATTTCCAAATGACGCTTTCTTATTTCCAAAAAACGTTTTCTCATTTTCATGTGACTCTTTTGCATTTACAATTGACTATTCTCATTTACAAATGACTACATACTCTCAATTACAAACGACACTTTCGCATTTTCATGTGACACTTTCGCATTTGCAAGTAGGTAATCTCATTTCCAATCGACTCTTTCGAATTTACAATTGACTATTCTCTTTTACAAATGACTATTCTCAATTACAAATGACTCTTTCGCATTTTAATGTGACACTTTCGCATTAACAACTACCTAATCTCATCTCCAATTGACTCTTTAGCATTTAAAATTGACTATTCTCATTTCAAATTGACTCTTTCGCATTTATATGTGACTCTTTCTCATTTACAGCTGGAAATGGTGTAGTTTAGAAGTTACACACAGTTACCCTGCAGCGAAAGCAACTACACCATTTCCAGTTATAAATGAGAAAGAGTCACATAAAAATGGGAAAGAGTCAATTGGAAATGAGAACAGTCAATTTTAAATGCGAAAGAGTCAATTGGAAATGAGATAAGGTAGTTGTTAATGCGAAAGTGTCACATTAAAATGCGAAAGAGTCATTTGTAATTGGGAATAGTCATTTGTAAATGAGAACAGTCAATTGTAAATTCGAAAGAGTCAATTGGAAATGAGATTAGGTACTTGTAAATGCGAAAGTGTCACATGAAAATGCGAAAGTGTCAATTATCTTTATACTCCATTTGGGGCACGGCTCGAGGTGTAATTTTTTTATATTTTTTTTTTTTTAGTAGCTTCTTTTTAAGGTTACTCGATGTGTATACTTTTTAATCATAAAGTAGTACATAGTTTCTATTCAAGTATAAGGTAAGTCTTCAACTCTTCGCCTATCTTGCGGTCCATTTTCCTTCGCCCTACAGCAACAAGGATCTCTATTGACAGAAGGACCTGTATTGATAGAAGCGCCTCATTCTCAAGAATTTTCTTATGTCATTAAAGCGTCCTAATACTTTCTATCTCTCGTTGAGTGCGGACGTGTTTTTTTGATCGCTCTTTAAAATTCGTTCTTTTGCCTTTTTGTTGGCCTCAATATCCTAAATATTACAATTAATAGTGTCTGCCGTGCAAAACGTAAAGGTCCTACATAATAAATAGTTGCAAAGTTGTGCAATTTATGATAATAAAGTGCATTAATTATCACATATTGACATTTTCCGACCTTATACATATTTGTTTGTGTGTTACTATTTGCTAATTCACTTTGCTTTTTTTTTACTGCTTTGCGTGCTCATTCTGTCTTAACTCATTTTATTTTTTTGATTGCCTGCTTCTTGTACAATACTTATAAATTCTTCATAAGAAATAAGTGACAAGTAGTGCAATTCTTAATAATAAAGTGCTTTCCTTTTCATAAATTACTCTGCTTGTGTTTACTGCTTTCCGCGCCGTTTCTGCCTGTGTTCACTGTTTGTCGACCGTGCAATCGTTGGCTTATGTGTGCAGAGTTCCAGAATAACACTTTTCCTCTAAATATTTTGATTGCCTGCTGTTTATTAGTTTTTATCATGGATGACTACCGTGGAAAGTGTGATAAAAATTTTCGAAGATCTGAATCTCTAATGGTGCCATGTAGTGGTCTTTGCAAAAAACGGTACCATCCTGTTGTGAAGGCCCGATGGCGGAAATGGATATTAAATTTTTGAAATTAAATACCAATGTTCGTTATTTCTGCCCTGACTGTGTTAATGGTCTGGATAAAGTTTCGAGGGTGCTAGACTCGGTCGTCGACTCTCAAAAGCTTGGTCTCGAGGCAATCATGACTGCTTTTGAGATTAGATTCAAAGATTTAGCCTCTCAAATCAGCGATCTCAAGAACATCATTGTAAAATCTGATGGAAGTGAATCCACAAACACTAGCAAAGTTGGTGTAAAAGAGAAAGCAAAAGAAAAAGTCAAGGTAAAGAACAAAGGCAGTGCCAAAGAGAATAAGAAAATAATTAATAACTTGGCAGCGGAAATTAATGCCCTAAAAACTGTTAGCTCCGGTCCTTCACCCACTACCAACAAAGGTTCCTCTACCGAAACCGATCTCTTTTCTTTTTCGCCGCTACCTAGTGGTTCGGGTTCCCTCTTTTCTGTGCCTCCACCCCGTAAGTCTACTGATGGTGCTGTTACACCCATTATACCTTCGCTTGTGCTTTCTCCAGCCGATTGCACTCGTTCATCTACGGTGGATAACTCTGCTATTTCTGCTGTTGATAACAACATTTTGCCGCAACCTCAATCCGATAATACAGCTCAAGTCAACAACATTGTGCCGACCACTCAATCCGCTATTACTGCAAATGGTGAGTGGCAAACTGTACCGTTAAGAAACGGGCGCAGTCGTGATAGAAACCACTCCAACAATCCCGATGAATTGAATTCGGCTGCAAATCTTGAGTCTACGTCTGGTCGTTCGCCAAACCCAGCCCCGCAAACTGATGTTATCAGGATGGTCACTGGAGTTCCACCGCGTAGGGCCATTTTCGTTTCAAGACTGCTTGCGTGGTTGACTCACGCAGATATTAGGACGTATGTTTGTTCCAAACTTGGCGTTGCCCCTACTAGCAACATTAGTGTGTATAAATTTAATTTTAAATATGAAAGAGACATTTCATCTTTCAGGGTCTCAGTGCCTGACTCATTTTTCGATAGGGTACTTGACCCTTCATTTTGGCCGCAACACTCTGTAGTACATTTATACACAGATAAACAGAAAACCGATACTGCTTCAAAAAACTGAATAAGGTAACTTCCTTTTCAACTATTCTTATTCATTACCAAAATGTCCGTGGCCTTCGTTCCAAATTGAATCACTTTTATCTAAATAGCCTGACTTTTACTGCACATGCAATCGCTTTCACAGAGACTTGGTTAAAACCTGATAATTTCAATTCTGAGATTTTCTGCAGTAATTACGTCGTTTATCGGCGTGATCGAGAAACCAGGGCAGGTGGTGTCCTTATAGCTGTTGACTCACGCCTTCCATCCGGGTTGGTCGACTTGGGCAATGTGTCCGATATTGAAGTCATAGCAGTGAAGCTCTCAATGACTGGATTCAGCCTTGTATATAATCAGCATAACTCCGTTATTAGGACTTTATATTCTCAGTTGAGAGATGAAGATCGCCTTTTAGTTCTTGGTGATTTTAACTTACCCTTGGTTAGTTGGGTCGGCACAAATGACTCAAACATTTTAACCCCTACTACACAGCATGACCTTTCTGCCACATCTCTTGTACAAATTAACAACGTACAAAACTGTAAAAATAAATTACTGGATTTGGTATTCGTTGATGATTCTGTAGGGGTTGCTCTTAATCGAATTACTCCGCTATCTATTCCTGAAGACACTCTACACCCTACGCTTGAGATAGCTTTGGACATTGTGCACCTTGGGGGGCTTGGTGCTACGAATGGAAGACAACGGTCCCGCACACGATGGTTCTATAAAACTAACTTTGTCAAGCTCAATGAGTTGTTTGCCACCCACGACTGGTCAGATCTCTATGCTTGTAATGACATCGGGTCTGCAACCTCAATATTTTATACTTCCCTTAACGCTTTTTTCGACAGTTGTGTCCCGTTTCGCTATATTAGTGCTGGTACGGCTAAGCCGCCATGGTGGTCTAAACAGCTTGTGAGACTTGGCAATATTAAATCCAGGCTATACAAGCGTTTTAAGAGAACAGGTGTATCTGCTGAATATTCTAAATATTTAGTAGCGCGCTCCAACCTCCAGTTGCTGAATCAACCGTGCTATAAAGGTTATCTAGCGCGGTGTAAAACTCAATTTTTTAATAACCCGAAAAGGTTCTACAATTTTGTTAATTCAAAAAGGAAAACTACCGGATTTCATTCTTCCTTTTCCCTTGGAGATAAGAGTGCTAACTCAGATCATGATATTTCTGAACTATTTGCAGAATTCTTTAAGTCGACCTATACGTCTAATAGGTTTCTGTCAAGTCCCTATCCTTATAAATTAGATAGCTCTGATAGCATTCACATACCTGCTTTGGATAGAAATACTGTTCTACAAAGTCTTCTGGCATTGAAACCTACATTTTCCCCTGGCCCTGATGGTGTTCCCAGCTGTGTGCTGAACTTCTGTGCCATACATTTATCTGACCCGATTTTTAAACTGTTCAAACTATCTCTTGAATCTGCGGAATTCCCTACAATTTGGAAGAAATCTTTTATTATACCCTTACATAAAAAAGGTAGTAAGTCAAATATTGAGAACTATAGGGGCATAGATAAGCTCTCAGCTATTCCTAAAACTTTTGAACATATAATAACACGCCAACTGCAATATCGGTGTAGTTCTTTATTATCACCCTGTCAGCATGGTTTTGTGCCCCGACGATCAACCAAAACTAACTTGCTTGAGTTCACCTCGTTTGTTATGGATGGTTTCCTGAAAGGTAACCAAACAGATGTAGTCTACACTGATTTTAGCAAAGCATTCGACTCTGTGAACCATGAGCTTTTAATTCATAAACTTGACTTATTGGGTTTTCCGAATCAGTTGTTAATATGGCTTACTAACTATCTTAAAATAATCCAGATCAGCAGCCAGTGTACCAACAACACACTTCATGTGGTAAACTTCTTTGCATTTGTCACATTGTACACTGCTATGAGCGCGCTCAACACGATGACCACAAAAACAAGGCATATTGAACGAAGTCACAAGAAATGGATAAAGTAAATAAACTTCTTAGTGTAGCTAACAGTTTCCAGCACAAAATTGATAATTTCCAAATCAAATCCGTTTTTATTTATTTATTTATTTTTAAGGATCGAAAAATGTCTAGCCAAAATTGTTTATTATAGTTTATTTGTGAAAATATTCGTATTTCACAATTATGCACTATGTATATTAGCCGAAATACAATTCGAAAAGCACAGAGCTCAAATAAACACGTCCGAACACGGCGAGAGCAAAGAACTGATAAATGCGCAAACATAACAGGTTTCTCCCTTTTTTGCAATAACCACAATTCTAAGGTATATAAAATTTGGTATGTATCGATATGTCTCGCCGATCAGGGTGTGCGACAACAAACCAAAAATTTAAAAAAATTAATTATAATATGATTTGAAGATCACACCACTACAAGTGCTATACACGCATTCGCTTTATAGAGCCGCTGTTATGGGTGTATGTATGTATGACCACTTGCATTGTTGTGTATGCATTCATTGCAGTAGGGTGAGTAGTTTTGTTGGCAGCAATAAGATAACATGAGCCAGCGCGTCAACTTTATTGAGCTTAGGTACAAACAGTGTTTACAAAAACAAAATCTGTGCGTGGGGATTCAGAGAAGCAAATGCTTTTGAAAAAAGCACAAATAAGCTAGATCATGCACAAGGCCCTTCGTGGCTAGACTTACAGCTCTATTCTGTGCACTTGACAAATTCACCACATTGCTTATTTGTCAAGTTTGATTATTTATCAAGTATTTTCTATTCTGTGTCAAAATTAAAAAGCTCTTTGGTTGACAAATAGTCAATATGTCAAACGGTCTTGATAATTAAATTTCGCGCTAAAATTACGTTATTATGTGTACAAATGGAAGAAAATATATTACTTTTGTTGTTATTGTGGGAAGATGAGGAAAATGAGGAACAGCAAAATTAAAAATAAAAATAGTTATATTGCCTCGTAAAAGTTTTTTTAATTTGATTTAATTTTTTATTATTTTATCTTATTTTATTACAGTTTTTTTAATTTGATTTAATTTTTTATTATTTTATCTTATTTTATTACAGTTTTTCTAATTTGATTTAATTTTTCATTATTTTATCTTATTTTATTACAGTTTTTTTAATTTGATTTAATTTTTTATTATTTTATCTTATTTTATTACAGTTTTTTTAATTTGATTTAATTTTTTATTATTTTATCTTATTTTATTACAGTTTTTTTTTAATTTGATTTAATTTTTTATTATTTTATCTTATTTTATTACAGTTTTTCTAATTTGATTTAATTTTTTATTATTTTATCTTATTTTATTACAGTTTTTCTAATTTCTATAACTAACAATTTATATAATAAAATTACTATTATTAGCAGTCCCTGATTCTAACATGTACATAGAGAAGCTTTACGGACTATTATTATAGTAACTAACGTGTTTTAAATAAGGAATTCAGTCTTTGGTTCAATTATAATTAAAGAAAATATCTAGTCCGTAAAACTTCTCTATTATTAAGCTTAATTCGGTTTCAAAACTTTGACTAGTTCTGTCAAGCAGCTCGTTAAAGTTGTGATGGCTTGCATTGTTTCACGATGCTCCTGACGCTGTTCCTAACATTCATTAGGCCAGTCCTAAACTTTGAATCAATTCCGTCAATTGGTTCACGAACTAGAAAATAATGAAAAAATTCAATTTTCAAAATGCCAAAAATTCAAAAATTCATAACTCAAAAAATTTACCACTATGGGTGAAATAAAAAAAAAGGTGTCGACTTATTTTCCATTCTCAGCAGAAAAAAAATATAGAGGGCATTTTTAAATTTAAGTGCTAAATTTCATATGGAATGACCCATATGTATGCATATGTACATATAAACCAATCCAAGAAAAGGTAAGCCATATGTCTGCCCCACCCTAAGAGGCGTCACACCAGGCATCGATGGCTCGAAACTTGACGGTTCAGCATTAGTCTCCGGCGATGATGGGATCGACATTGCCACAAAAGAGTCTGATGCATGGTTTTGCCGCGGCAAAACGGTTGGCGAACTCACAGGATTCATCGCAAGGATACGGCATGGAGATTGTGTATTACACTCAGCTGGTGACGGACTCTGAACTATGGAAGATGTTCTTGCTGGTAGTTCTTGTGGTGGCGAGTTCAGTCCACTAGTTCCTAAACCGGCACCATCAACCGCTAATAAGCCAAAGCGCGATCTTCGAAATCGCTGAGCGTTTTGCATTGTGGACCACCACCAGTAACCCTTTGGCTCATTTTTACACGTCGTGCGCGTGTACGTAACTGGCTTTTCCATACTCCAAGCGTCTGAATGTAAAAAAATTATATGCAATGCCATTAACTGATTTGGTTACATTTTACAAGACTTACTTACCTACTTAAAATAGCCTTTAACCGCCTAGGCGATTTTGGCAGTCCATTTTACAAAAAAAAAATCGTGTAGGCGGTTAAAGGCTATTTTAAGTAAGTATCAAGATACACATCTTGACTCCAGTATCAATAATCCGAAAGTGGAAATTCAAAATAATATACATATATGTAAAAAGTTATCGCCAAAAACCCAAAAATTAGCAAAACTTGGTCCAAAGAAATAAGCCTTAGCCGGTCCACCACTGGCTACACCATACACAGTATTTCTGCGCAGAACACATTTTTAGGGACGGCGTAATGTGATTACAACAATCACATGAAAACATGCAACTTTGTTTGCAAACATCTCTTCACACATATATACCTGTTTTTAATTTCCGCTCTCGGATTATTGGTTCTGGGGCCAAGACGCGTCTTTTGATACCAACATCGATAATTTTTGATATTTGTCTACTTTAGCTGTCAACTGCTAATATCCCAAGTTCGGGTGGTTGCCTGAACCGTGGAAACATGCCGAATAAAATTACAACAACCACATGAAAACTTGCAACTTTGATTGCAGATATCTCTTCAGAGAAGCAAAATATTAAAAAAGCGCTTCCGCATTCGTGATCCTGAGGCCGAACCCCGTCTTTTGAGATATATCACATAATTTTAGCTAATTTATTAGCAGTTGACCCCTAAAGGAAACTAATACCAAAAGCGCTTCCGGATTCGTGATCCTGAGGCCAAACCCCGTCTTTTGAACACCCTCCCATAATTTTAGCTAATTTATTAGCAGTTGACAGCTAAAGTAGACAAAAGCATTGCACCCTCTTGTAAAATTGTACCACTAATTTTTAATTACAACTTACCTCCTTCCATTTTTCCACAGAGCGTGTAGGTCCCCTTAAGGCGTTTAGCTCCTCTGCCAGCTGGGTCCACAAAGAGCGCATTTGTTGCGGTGACCTGGGATTATTTTTTCCCATACCCATTTCAGGGTTAGCACCGTAAAAAAAAAACGTAGTGCTCAAGTTGTTCGCGCGTTGCACGATCGCACTTACATAGATTTTCTGTAATAGAAATACAATATAACTAAAATATAATGAAAAATAATAAAATACTTACGTTTTTGCAGACTCCATTTGAAAATTGTTCGCGCTAAACAGCTGTTTTGTGTTTACAATATTTAGTTCACCACTGTGTGGGGAAAAGCACACGCAAAAGAGCTTTTTAGTGTTGTCAAGTTATGCACAGAATAACAAAATTTATCAAGTTGATAAAAATCTTGTTTATTTGTCAACTTATTGATAATTTGTCAATTTCATAGAATAGGCCTGTTAGTGAAATAAAATAAAATGGAAAATTGATAAAATGAAAAAAAAAAGTAAAATCAGAAATAGAAAAGTGATTGAAAGTAAAAAATAAAATTTGTTGGAAATGAAAGGAAAGGGAATAATATAAAATAAATAAAAATGAAACAAAATGGAATAAATAAAAGTATTAAATTAAGAAAATAATAGGAAAGGAAAGGGATGGATAAAAGGAAGTTAAGGTAAGGAACGGAAAATATGACAGAAAAATCAAAGGGAAAGGAAAGGAATGGAAAAGAAAAAAGGAAGGGAAGAAAGGAAATGTAATGTAGGTAAAGCAGTGGAAAAGAGAAGCAAAAGGAGAAAGACAAAGAAAGGAAAGAAGAAAAAAAAGAAGGGAAAGAAAAGGTAGCGAGGAAGAAGGTATGGAAAATAAAAAGAAAGAAAAATAAAGGAAAGAAAGGTAATGAAAAGCTAAAGAAAATAAGTTAAAGAAATGAATGAAAGAAAAAGAGTTGCGGAAAGGAACAAAAGAAAATAAGGAAACGGTAGGAAAGGAAAGGTAAGAAAAGGAAAGGTAATGAAACGAAATGACAGGAAGGGAAATTTAAGAAAAAAAGTGAAAGAAAAAAAGGTAAGAAAAAATAAAAGAAAAGAAATGAAATGAAAAAAAAAATGAATAAAATGAAAGGCAACTAAAGCTACGGAAACGAAAGGAAAGGAAAGAAAAAGAAAATAAAAGGAATGTAATGGAAATAAAAGAAACGAAAAGAAAGAAAAATAAAAGAAAAGAACAGAGAAGAACAAAAAAGAAAGAAAGAAAGAAGGGAAATAAAATTAAATGAAAGAAGAGAAAAGGAAAGAAAAGGAAAGAAGAGAAAAGGAAAGAAAAGGAAAAGAACGGAGAAGATAAGGAAAGGAAGTAAAAGGGAAGAGAAGGAAAGAAAAGCAAAAGAAATAAATTGGATGAAAGGAGAGGAAAGGAAAGGAAATAAAAGCAAATGAATGCTAAGGAAAGGAAAGGAAAGAAATACGTATGAAGACGACCTAAGATAATAATTATCAACATTGAAACTATATTACTGAATGGTGTAAAGAGGGAGGAAAAGGCAAAATGAATAGGAATGTATAGAAACCAAAAATATATAAAATATGGAAAAGAAAGGAAAATTTAAGAAATAGCAAAAAGGTAGGAAAATAAAATAAGGTTTTGTGGTTGAATTTCAACCACTGGGCGAACTCTAGTTATATTAAACTTGCATTAATTGTTACATAAAAAATATGTTTTTAATTTAAATTGCACAAAAACCCGGTATGGGCTTATAATATTTCGATATATAATGGTACTATTTTTATCGTAACCTTGTGGAATTTTACTTTTTAAAAAAACCTTATCTTTAAAAATATAAACTTTTTAATGGACAAAAAACTAAATAAAGAAGTGCTCTGCGAAAAACCTTGGATTATGTGAATTATGTGATTATGTGAATGATGATGGTGTGAAGATGGCGAGGATGCAATGATATTTATTTGATTTTCTACACTTTGTTTTTTTTTTTGGCACAAAAATGAAGGCAAGTGGCAGCTGCCTGGATCGCTGTATACTTATGTACGTTCATGTGAGAGTAAGGAGCGCGAAAAAGGGTGGGAGTGGTTTTCGAAGCTCAGAGTTTTTGCGGGGAGTGTTTGTCGGAGTTTCGATGATTGTGCAATTTGCAAGGTACCGTTTTTTATTCTTGCTTCACGCATACATATATTTATATATGATGTTTGGGAATTTAAACATTTGATTTGAGTAATACCATGCAACGAATCCGCACATTAGGGTGGTGCAGCATATTTAAATGTTTTTTCTTTTAAACAAATTTTTTTTAAATCTATTTTTTGAAAATTACAATTCAGGTGTTGCGAACAAAATTTTTAATTCTATATAACTAACTTCACTTTTTTGTATGAAAAATACATTTTCTGCTTAGAAGATATACTTTTCCAATTGTTGGGTCATTGGTCATAATTGGTTGGGACACCCTGCCTAACTAACAACTGTCATGGTTCAATAACCTATTTAAAATCATTTACTTACAATTAATATCATTTACTTGCTTTAAAAATGTACCTAACTGTAGCAATCCAATGTCTAGTTGAGAGCATGAACAATCATACAAACATACTTGTACTCATGCTCCCACTCAACATCATATGTATACACACACGCTTGTATGCTTAGCACAGCGAACAATAGAAGATTTCGTCAAAGAGAATATATCAACAAGAGCCACCACTCGTTATGAAAGCAACGAACAAGATTGATGCCGTTTTCTTTCAGGGTTTCGGTAATTTCGATATAAATATGTTATTGTCTATTCAAAACAAAATGTGTAAAAGAAAATAGAAGAGAACTGAAATAACACAAGAGTCGAAACAAAAATTTACCAGCTGTCGAATTTACAAAACTGAGGAAAACAAAATTTCCGAAACCCTGAAAGAAAACGGCATCCATCTTTTTCTTTGCATTTATAACGAGTGACGGCTCTTGTTGATATATTCTCTTTGATTTCGTCACCCTTTTTTGCATTGGCTTTCGCTAGTGCATGGCTATGTATATACAAGCATACAAACGGGTATATTTTTATGCCTTACTTGAATTATTATTCCTTAGTTGAATTTTGGAAGTAATTGAATATCTAGTCTATTGTCGGTGTTTTATTTACGCGTGATTTATTTCTTTGCCTGCTTAGTTGCACAGCCCATTTTTACATTTTCTTCTTCGTCAAGAAAAACGCTTTTTGACTACACACCAATATTTTATTTCTCACAAAGAGAAAACAAACGGAACGTTGTGCAAATTTTTGCTCCGCGTTTTTATGTTATAAAAAGTAAAATTAAAACCATAAAAAAACACAATTAAATTTTCACAACGTAATCTTGGGCAGCAGCCAAAGCTTAAAACAAGTGGACAACAAGCAGTGTAGGAGTTTTGTGGCCATCAAATCGGGAGTTGTTTGCTGCTTCAGTCGCCGCCAGTTGGAACGTCGCAGCCGCAGCGCGGCGAAGGTAAACAAAGCAAGCGACTACAGGTTGACTGCGCAAAGCAAAGCACAACCAAAACTTGCTTGACTGCCTTGTTGCTATCATCGAACAGTTGATCTGCTTTATTTTGTGTGTTGTTTATTTTGCTTCTTCTGCCTGTAAGACATTGCGCCTATTATTTGTGCATGATTAGCGTCATTAGTGTTTTGCATTGGTGATTGGCAGAAGAAAGAAAACGTATGACATACGGAGTGGAGAGGACAATTGACAGATTTGCATAAAAGGCAGTGTTGCCACCACGTTAATATATGAGCCGGTTATTTTGAAAGTGGTTTAAGTCCACTTTCTGTTGTACTGAGATATTTAGGGGTTTGCATTTGCATTGTTTCAAAAATATTGTTACCTGGTATCAAGTTATTTTTATGGCTTTGCGGCCATAAACATGTTAGAAAATATAATGTAATACGTTTTATAAACTTTACTAAAAGAATAAGCTGTGTTTCAGAACCTCAAATGGACTTAAACCATTTTCAAAATTAATAAAATCACTTATTTGTTTATGAAAAGGAATATAAGTCCACTTCGTGTTCTTTGCTCAAATGATTTTAAGTCAATTATTTCACATAAAATTAGTCACCTTTATATAAGTAAAATAAAATTATTACATGGGTTTGACAAGCAAACAAAATACTTCAGTTTCACAATAACATTAGTCAAATAACCCAAAGGAATTGAAAGGTAACGCCTTTTCCAAATCGAAAGAAAACGCGAAATTTACATTTGGATTATTTCGGGCCAAATCTTGATCTTCTTTTAATGATTTTCTGGCCAATTCAGCACATCTTAAATGAATATTATGCTCTTCCGTGGGGTTTTCAGTGGACTTAAACCACTTTCAAAATAAATTTTTTTGCGTTTCGCTAACTAGCCAATTTTCAAGTGCCCCAAATCATAGTGATTTTGATAATACTAGACTTAAATTGTTTATAAAAGAAAAGATTATGTACGGCTGTGACTATTGTCATCGTTAACTCAATTTTTATAAAAAGTGGACTTAAACCACTTTCAAAATAACCGGCTCATATCATATACATAAGGTACCATAATTGTAATAAGTGGATTTGTAATATTGCGTTAATTATATTACCTTTGTCGTGCATATGTTTGTTATAATTAAATAAACATCCATAATGCCGACAGAATGTAGAGAGTGTACGACAAAGTTGCTACAGATAGATGAGATGATAGCATGCTCTGGTGGGTGTGGATATACTTTTTGTCTAAAATGTAGTAACATCAAAAGACACGAGATAAAGATATTAGCAGAAAATTCCAATATTAAATGGTTCTGTAATCAGTGTACTGTATCGAACACGAATACGAAGTTTATAGAGATTAAACACTTAATCAATAAGAGCGACCAATCAAAAATGAAAGCGTCTGATGTTAAAGAAATTGTTGAGCAGATATTTATTAATAAGTGCTCTCAATTAAAAACCGGTATCCTTACGGAATTTAATTCCCTTCTGGAGCATAACATAGAGGTAAAATTAAATGAAATGAAAAACGAAATTATAAAGGATATGTCTAACGAGTTCCAAAAAAGTAATGATTATCTTAGTAAAGTTCAGTTATGCAACGATAGCGATAAAACAAAAATGACATTTTCCCAAGCCGTCAAGGTAAACGATAACAAAATTGTCATAAAACCTAAAGATAAGGGTAAGAAAGCTAAGGACACGAGGGAGGCATTAAAATAAGTAGTTGAGCCCACAGATGGCCTTGTAAGAAAAGTTAGGGAGGTTACTAGAGGGGCCATTATTGTTGAATGTAAGAACAAGGAAGCTTGTGAGCAAGTACAACAAAAGGTTAGAGATGCTATTGGAGAGGACTATGAAACGGAAAAAACAAAAAATAAAAGTGAGATAAAAAAGACTTTTAAGATAGTTGGAATAACTGAGAAAATTAGTAGTGAGCGTTTGATAGAGTGTCTAACTAAGCAAAATGATTCTTGTGCTGGGAAAGATTTCAAGCTACTAAGAATGTATGAAAACGCCAATCGTCGTGAAGAGAGTTATATTGCATTAGTAGAAACTGATGCAGTAACATCTGAGAATATTGTGCAACAAAAGAGGCTGTATATAGAATGGGATAGCTGTGTTGCTTATGAGCACATAAATGTATTGAGATGCTTCAAGTGTTTGGGATATAAGCATAAAGCGAGCGACTGCCCAAATAAATTAGCGTGTAGCAAATGTGCTGGGTCTCATGAAAGCAAAGACTGTACTTCAAAAATAGTTAAATGTGTCAACTGTAGCGAGATGGTTGATAAAAAAGTGCTTGATGTCGATGTTAACCATCATGCTTTTAGTAGAGATTGTCCTGCGTATAAAAAATATACACAGGCAAATTATAAAATGCGGGTCTAGCAACGAACTGCTCAAGAGCTGAAGTGCCTGTACCTTAATATTAATAGTATTATCGCTAACAAATGGGAACTAGAGCGTCTCATAGAGCTCCAAAAACCACATTTTATATTTTGTTCAGAGAGCTGTACAACAAATGAAATAATAAATCAAGAGCTACAAATACAAACATATAAACTTATAAGGTGCGATTCTCACGGTAGACACACAGGTGGCGTTTTAATATATGCACACCAATCATTAGAGTACAAAATAAGTTACAATAATACATTTAGTAAAAATATCTGGTGTATAATTTTGAAAATCAAAAACATCTTTCCTCGATACAAAATAGGCCTTATTTACCATTCGCCCAGCTCGAGTGATGCTGACTTTATAACATACTTAAAGGAAATTCTGAACAACAATTGCATAACACATGATAAGATTGTCTTCGTGGGAGATTTTAACATAAATCTCTACAGAGACACGACGTATAGTAAGCAGCTAGTTGAACTATTTCGATCTTTTGCTATGGAACAAAAAATAGATTTTTACACTCGAAAGGGGGATAACACGGAGACACTGATTGATCTACTATTTGCTAATGGTGATTCAATTTCCTGTAGAAAATTGGAAGAACATCAGATTTCCGATCACGAAACCATACAATTTAACATCAAACTAGACAAAATGCATCGAATGAGAGTTAAAAGACCTATCACCTCTTGGGAATTTTACAGTTGTGATAACCTTCTTAACCAGTTACGACAGTTTAGCTTTACTGAATTTGAGAACCTCAGTATAGAAGATAAGGCAACATTGTTGTTCAATAACTTAGCTAACGCGTTGACCACGTTGACCTACTCCAAGAATGCAAAGTAAAACTCATGAATAAATGGTACGACTCCGAACTAGCAAATATGAACAAACACAAATATAATCTGTATAAGCTTGCTCTAAGGACAGGTGATTGGAATGAGTACAACACTTCTAAGCGTAATTATAAAAAAACTTATCAAGATTAAAAAGGCCAACTACATGGAACAAAAAATTACTCATAATGCAGGGGACAGCAAGGCCATGTGGAAACACTTAAAAAATTGCATATGTATGTTTGTCCAAAGAAAACAATGTCATTAATAAAATACTAATAAACGGCCGACTTTACACAATTGAGAGCGAAATAGCACAGTCATTAAATGACTATTTCATTGACAGTATAGTCGAAATTAGCTCAAATATTCCCCTTAGATATAGAGTACTATTGGCTGAGGAAAATGAAACTTCAAGCTTCAACTTTCAGCAAGTATCCACCAATGAAATACTCGAAATAGTTGACAGATTTAAAAACAAAATTGGAGGGAAAAAACTTTTATCTGAAGGAGTCATAAAAGACTCCATAACTTATACCGGATATTTCTACAAAGAAATAGTAAATGAAAGTTTAGAAAAAGGGGTAGTTCCGAAGTTATGGAAAACTTCCATAGTTGTGCCAATAGAGAAAATTAAAAATACCATAAGGGCTGATGAGATCAGACCAATTAATACGTTGCCATGCGACGAGAAGATATTAGAAACAGTGGTAAAAAATCAACTAGTGAAATACCTTGAAGAAAATAAAATCATCATGCCGCAACAATCTGGTTTTCGGAGAAAGCATTCCTGTGAAAGTGCTCTGAACCTGGTTATAGCTAACTGGAAAGAAGACTTGAGCAGAAATAAACATGTAATAGCTGTATTACTAGACTTAAAACGTGCCTTTGAGACTATAATTGGATCATCTTTATCAGATAAAAGAGAAGTGCCTGTTGGACTTCCACAAGGTTCTGTATTGGCACCTATATTGCTTAATATTTACATTAACGATATTATCAGCTCCCTGAAGTATTGTGATATTAAACTCTTTGCTGACGATACATTGCTAATGCTTAGTGGCGATAATATCAATGAAATATATATAAAATTACAGGAGGATCTAAACAGAGTCTATGATTGGCTATGCTTGAATAGGCTAAAACTGAATATTACCAAAACAAAATTTATGGTAATATCAAGACGGAAATTTCAGAGCAACGAATTGCAAAATTTAAATATAAACAATGAGCCAATTGAAAAAGTAAACAGTTTCAAGTACTTAGGAATCAAAATAGATGATAAACTCAACTTTAATGAGCACGTTGATTACACTGTTGGCAAAATAGCCAAAAAGTTATACTTTACTCAAAGAACCTGTAAGTATTTAAGTAGAAGATACAAGGCAATGGTTTACAGATCCATAATCGAACCTCATTTTATTTACTGTGCAACTATATTTTTCATAATACGAGATAGTCAGATTTACAAGTTGCAGAAGCAACAAAACCGAGCTTTGAGATTCATCCTTAAAAAACGTTATGACACACCTATCAGAGCTATGCTCGCCGATTTAAAATGGCTAAGCATTAAACAACAGCTTTTTTACTATACCATGAAATTTATTAAAAACATAATAGAAGGCAACTTGCCTGATTATTTGAAAACTAACATAAAATATGTAAGAAATGTACATTCTGTGAACACTAGAAGAAAAAATGACTTCAATCTACCTGCCTATAAAACAGAAGCAGATAAATGTAATTTACATTATAAAGGCCTAAAATTCTATAATGAATTACCAAACGATGTTAAAACAAATAATGGGAATAAATTCAAACAAAAATTGTATGAGTATTGCAAAACCCTACCTATATAGTGCTGAATAGACAGGCTTCCATGTCATCGTCGCAGTGCATGCGTGGCTAGTAATCTGTAATGCAGCGCATGCATCCTCGCACGCATACAAAAAGCTGCCGAAACTCATACTGAAACGCATCACTCGATCAATTCAGTGCACCGCCGTTCAGATGTTGTCTTCGCGCTTTACCTGCGTATACGGCCTCAATCCGCAGTGAACTAGCACAAACCCATTGTGGGAATGATATGGAAGTCTGCCACAGATTCACACGGTATGGTAGTTTTTATGTATAACTAGGCTATAACACGTAGCTTAGTTGAGATTAGTATGTAATATAAGTAGTTTTAAGCTAGGCTTAAGATAAGCTGTAAAAATAAATAAATCGAAATCTAAATCTAAAAATTTCATAAGTAAAAAAACTATTTAAAAATCGAAAAAGCTTAGCACATTAAATTATCAAAGTAAAAAATGTGGTTTCATACAAAAAAGTGGAGTTACTTATGTAAAAAGGTGCATTAGTAAAAGTTCATATGGTATTTCCCTGCAAAAAATACGATTAGTCCGGGATCAATCCAGAGGAAAAGTAGACTACTACTTTTTTTAGTCTCTTTTAGATGGAATAAATTGGTCACATTTGTTCGAGCATGTCCTATGAAGAGACTAATTGTACCCTTTTCATACCAGAATGGGTATAAATGTTTACTACTTGCAGGACACCTACATATATTCGATTCTCGGTGGAAGCAAAAATTGAAAACTGTTTCTTTTTTTTTAATTTTTCGTTTTTATTTTATTTTTTAAGCAAGGAAAATTTAAAAAAAATCAGAGTTCTGTCAATTACACTTCTCTGGTCATAAGCAATAACAGCCTAAGTCGACTTAAGAAATTAGACCAGTTGAAATTTTTGCTGGTGATTTTGAATAGCAACATCGAGACATTTTTCAAGACTTTCATTGGTCTTTTTTTACTTTCTTTACAAACAATTAAATCCAATACGTTTGCCTTAGTTATAAAACAGTTTTGTTACAAAAATTTCATCTGGTCTAATTTCTTAAGTCGACCTAGGCTGTTTATGCTTATGACCACAGACTTATATTTCATCATCATCATTTATTGGCGCTTAACCGCCTAAGCGATTTTGGCCGTTTCGTATCAAAGCACGCCAGTCATTCCTTTTTAGCGATAACGGACGCCAATTGGAAACCCCAAGGGAGTTCAAGTCATCCTCCACCTGTTGTTTCCATCTCAGTCGAGGCTTCCCCCTTCCTCTGCTGCCGAATTCAGGCGACGATAGGAAAACCTTCTGTGCTGGAGCTTCTTTGTCCATTCGCATAACATGGCCCAGCCAGCGGAGTCTTTGGGCTTTAATTCGCTGGACTATGGTCAGATCTGCGTAGAGCTCGTACAGCTCATCGTTAAATTTCCTTCTATACTCGCCGTTGGCATCACGGGAAGGACCATAAATCTTCCGGAGAACTTTTCTCTCAAATACTCCAAGGGCCACCTCATCTTCTCTTGACATTGTCCATGAATCTGAGCCATACATCAGGACAGGTATGATGAGAGACTTATAGAGCGTGATCTTTGTTCTTCGAGAGAGGACTTTACTTCTCAATTGCCTACTCAGTCCAAAGTAGCACTTGTTGGCAAGAGTGATTCTCCGCTGGATTTCTAGACTGATATTATTTTCGGTGTTGATACTGGTTCCCAAATAGACGAAGTCCCTCACAGTTTCAAATTTGTAACTATCAACAGTGACATGGCTGCCAAGGCGCAGGTGCGCCGATTCTTTCTTTGATGACAGCAAATACTTCGTCTTGTCCTCGTTCACGGCAAGACCCACTTTTTTCGCTTCCTTATCCAGTCCAGAGAAGGCAGCGCTTACGGCGCGATTGTTAAGGCCAATGATATCAATATCATCGGCATACGCCAGCAATTGCACGCTCTTGTAAAAGATTGTACCATTGCGGTTTAGCTCTGCTGCTCGAATTATCTTCTCCAGCATCAGATTGAAGAAATCGCACGAAAGGGAGTCGCCCTGTCTGAAGCCTCGTTTGGTTTCAAATGGCTCAGAGAGGTCCTTCCCGATTCTGACGGAGCTGTTGGTATTGCTCAACGTCATTTGACAAAGCCGTATAAGCTTTGCAGGGAAGTCAAATTCAGACATGGCGGCATACAGGCAACTCCTTTTTACGCTGTCAAAAGCGGCTTTAAAATCGACAAAGAGATGGTGAGTGTCGATTCTCTTATCATGGGTCTTCTCCAGGATTTGGCGTATCGTGAAAATCTGGTCGATGGTAGACTTACCAGGTCTAAAGCCACACTGATAAGGTCCAATCAGTTTGTCTACGATGGGCTTCAGCCTTTCACACAACACGCTAGAAAGAACCTTATATGCGATATTAAGAAGACTAATTCCGCGGTAGTTGGTGCGGTTAGCGGGATCGCCTTTCTTGTGGATTGGGCAAAGCACACTTAAATTCCAATCCGGAGGCATGCATTCGTCTGACCATATTCTGCATAAGAGCTGATGCATGCTTTTTACCAGCTCTTCGCCTCCGCGTTTGAACAGCTCGGCGGGTAGTCCGTCTTTTCCAGGCGCTTTGTTGTTTTTGAGCCGGGATATAGCTATCCTCACTTCATCATAGTCAGGTGGTGGGACGACTTTTCCATCGTCAGGGATTGGGGTATCGGGTTCGACGTCTCCCTCGCAATTTAGCAGTGAGGAGAAGTGCTCCCTCCATAATTTAAGTACACTTTGAACGTCGGTTACCAGGTCGCCATTATTGTCCTTACAGGAGCTTGCCCCGGTCTTAAAACCTTCCGTCATCCGCCGGATCTTTTCATAGAATTTGCGGGCATCATTCCTGCCAGCCAACATCTCAAGCTCCTCACACTCACGCCTTTCGGCCTCACTTTTCTTTTTTCTGAAAAGGCGTCTCTCTTCCTTCTTTGCCTCACGATATTGTTGCCATACACTGCGGGTTGCGCCCGTTCGCAAGGTCTCCTTGTAGGCAGCGTCCTTTTTTTCGAGGCAGTTTTGCATTCCTCATCGTACCAGTTGTTCTTGCGGGCTCGCTGGAACCCTATAGTGGCCTCAGCGGCGGTACGCAATGAGTGAGAGATATGCTTCCATTGCTCGGTTACATCGTTAGGTCGAGGATTGCCCTCTGCTAGCAGGTGTGAGAGTCGAGTTGTGAAATTATCAGCTGTCTGTGTCATGCGCAGCTTCTCGACGTCAAACTTTCCTTCCGTTACTGTGCGCACTTTCTTCGTTGCACAGAGGCGTGTGCGTATCTTGGCTGCGACAAGATAATGGTCAGAGTCAATATTGGGACCACGCAGTGTACGCACGTCCAGAACGGTGGAGCTATGTCTGCCGTCAATCAAGACATGATCAATCTGGTTTCTAGTTCTTTGATCAGGGGACAGCCATGTGGCTTGGTGTATTCGCTTATGCTGGAACCTGGTACTACTGATGACCATATTGCGAGCAGCGGCGAAGTCAATCAACCTAGTGCCGTTGGGGGATGTTATATCGTGGAGACTGAATTTTCCAACTGTGGGACCAAAGACTCCTTCCTTGCCCACCTTGGCATTAAAGTCGCCGAGCACGATTTTGATATCATGCTGTGGGCAGCGATCATAAGTCTGTTCAAGTTTATCGTAGAAGGAGTCCTTCTCTGCGTCGTCCGTCTCCTCAGTCAGCGCAGATAAATGTTATGTTGAAAAACCTCACTTTGATGCGGATCGCAGCGAGACGCTCGTTCACAGGAGTGAACGCTAATACTTGGCGGCGAAGTCTCTTTCCCACCACGAATCCTACACCACGCGCTTTGCCGCGTGTCTGGCCACTGTAGTATACGTCACAAGGACCGATGGTCGTCTTTCCTTGCCCCGTCCATCGCATTTCCTGCAGGGCGGTGATGTCAGCCTTTGCGCCTACGAGGACATCAACCAGTCGGGCAGCGGTACCGTCCCTTGAAAGGGTCCGGACATTCCCGGTACATGCCCTAATATCCAAATCGTTATGCCTTATTCGTTTTGCCGGGTCGTCAACATTAAAGGGGGTCCTCATCCGAGGCTTTGTATATTTTTTCATTGGAATTAAGTTTTTTACGTGGCGGGTCCCAAACCCAGCGCACAACCCGTTTCGGGGTTTTGGAAAATATTTACACATTTATATAGCGAGCCGCTTGCTTCAAGACAGACGCCCGCTTGCAGCCGCACCTCATGGTGAACAGACGCTACGCAAAAAGCCTCGGTGAGCCCTTAAACCAAGTATGTCAGAGTGGCCCCACCGGGGCTCCCTCTCTTTCTGCCGCGAGCCTAGGTAGCTCCCGTTGCCCAGAGTGCACGAACGAGGACGCAAGAGTCGGGATTGAGCAAGGTCACTTAGTAACCACACTCCATTACACAGACTTATACTTGCCAGCGTCTAATTACAGCTTTGCTTTAAATGAGACGATTGGGGATATTTTTCTGGGCAATCTTCAACTATATGAAAAATATATTTTCTGCTTAGAAAATATACTTTTCAAATATTTAACCCCCTAAAAATTTCATAAGTGAATTAAACTTTAAAAAAATCGAGAAAAGCTTAGAACATCAAATAATCTAAGTAAAAATGGTTATTTCTTTCCTTTAGGTGTCAACTGCTAATAAATTAGCTAAAATTATGGGAGATAGCTCAAAAGACGGGGTTTGGCCTCAGGATCACGAATCTGGAAGCGCTTTTTAATCTTTTGCTTCTCTGAAGAGATATTTGCAATCAAAGTGGCAAGTTTTCATGTGGTTGTTATAATTTTATTAGACTGTACCTAAAAACGTGCGTGCCGTGTGTCATTTTTCGACCATAACTTTCCATAGAAACAAAAAATTAAAAAAGCGCTTCCGGACTCGTTATCCTGAGGCCAAAACCTGTCTTTTGAGCTATCTCCCATAATTTAAGCTAATTTATTAGCGGTTGACCCCTAAAGGAAACAAATACCCAAAAATATGTTTTTCGTAAAAAAAAGTAGAGTTATGGTGATTTCGTTTCATCAAAAAAAGCGTATTTTTTACACTCTTCAATTTTCCGTTTTCGTTTGCAAAATGAAGATATAACGTCAAACAGAATATGCTTTCATTTCCTATAAAACTCACACTTTTTACCCTCTGAAGCTTTGACAGGGTAGTTGGTTGCACTGAAAATCAGCTGACGAAAATTTTATTTGACAGATAAATTTGGTGAAAAAATTGGATTTTGCAATAACAATTGAATATGGTTGATAAGCGAAAACTAATTATTCATGCACATAGCATAGCAAACGGGCAATGTTTTTTGTTCGTTTTATCGACATAGCAGTTTCATGTAGAACGGGTAGACTTTTATCACACTTTTACAGTATTCTGTGCAAGGGTATAAACATGTTCAACGAAATCAGCATTAGTGTCATGTAAAATTGTTCTTTAGTTAAAGTCCGTACGATATTTAAATTTCGATCTTAACATTGTGGAATTTTCTTACAAAATCATATCGTTACAAAAATAAACTTTAACCAATAGGCAAAAAGTTAAATATATAAAGCCAGAAGTGAAGCTGGACTTCTTAGCTTACAAATGGTGTTTAGATGCCGAAGATGATATAATTTGGTACATTTTGTTGTTTTTTTTTTGGCTCAAAAATAAAAGCAAGTGGCAGCTGCTGGATCATTGCATAGATATGTACGTGTGTGTGTAAGGGAATGAGCGGTAGGTGTGTCTTTGGGAGTTTTATAAGAGTGCTGAATAGTGATGTATAGTTCGGGTATAAAAGAATGTGGAGATAACAAAATAGCTGGAGAGTTTGGAGACCTATTTTTTCTTTTTGGTGAGACACCAGATTAGTCCATTCTAAGTTTCCACTATAAATTTTATAGAGATCTATCCATAAATACTATACGAAAAAAAGCAAACGAAACGAATGAATTTTGTATTTTTTAACTGGTATGAATTCATCCAGAAAAATCTACACCATTTCCAGGTGTAAATGAGAAAGCGTCTATGTGGAAAATTCCAACAACTCAGGGATTTTCCATATGGCCGGGTCCCGGGACTGACTTTCCTAGTGTTGGTGGTATCACAACGGGCATTTCAGATGCTACAGGTGCATCATACAAGTTCCCCGGAAAGTGTGTGTTCAGGAGCAGCTCCAGGGTTTCCCCTTCCGTGCTGGTCCAAGATCCGTCAGGCTTCCGTAAATAGCTAATGGCTGTTTGAGTTTTTGATAGCACTCGTCTAAGTCTCGCTGTATCATCGACTTTTTCGACCCCGGTGCAGAAATTTCTCCACGAAGTTCTCTTCGCTTGCCTTAGAGCCTTTTTATAGGCCCTCAGTTTAGCTTTATATTCGAGCCATTCAGGCTCCGTACCGATGCTCTTGGCCTTGTTAAATTGCTTCCTGCATGATATACGGAACGAATCCAGGTCGTAAGACCACCAGTGGGGTCTATGTTTGCCGCGTGGTTTTAGTACTGGACAAGCCTGCTCTAGGGCATTTGAGAGCGCCGTTGTAAAGGTCGTTACCAGGTCATCCAGTTCTCCCACTGATGAGGGGGCTTGTGGAGGTAATACTGGTAGGTCCCTAGCTAATATTTGGTTATGTAGCTGCCAGTTAGTGTTGCGTGGATTTCGTTTCATAACTGGCTGCTCAACAATAAAGTCAAACACAATTTCTATGTACCGATGGTCAGAAAATGAATGCTCATCAAGAACACGCCATTTTCTGACCCACTCATAAGCGCCTTCGCTACAAACAGTGAGGTCTATAACCTCCCTACGAGCTTTAGTTATAAAAGTAGGCTCGTTACCCACGTTACAAACCACCAGGTTAGTTGTTAGTAGGTAGTCAAACAGAGACTCGCCCCTAGCGTTAATATTGGAGCTTCCCCACTGGACGTGATGAGCATTAGCGTCAGCTCCAATAATAAGATGGCCCGTACAGAAATTATCCACCAGATCTTTCACCTCCTTTTGTGGAGGAGGTTCTTCGGCGTCATAGGGCATATAGACCGACGCCATCGTTAGGCTGGTGCTGCCGACTGTTAAGCTGGCAGCTGTAACGTCACCATTTGAGTAGTTGGGTAATAGAAAGGTGTTTAGCTCAGACTTTACCAAAATACAGGTTCTGACCTTGCCCTCATCATTGGCTTGGATGAGCTTGTACCCCTTAGTCCCCAATCCACAGATCCTAGAGCTATTGACCCAGGGCTCTTGGATAAGGACCACGTCTACGTCGCCTTTAGAAAGACGACTGCTTAAAACAGCCGAGGCTGCTTTAGATTTGTGCAGATTTATCTGAAGCACCACCAACATGAGAGAGCTCAGACATCCCTGCCGCCAGCGTGTCGTCGAGGTCTGGCCTGTTCCGGGGGCTGTCTCTCAACGAGGAGTTGTTCAGAGCACCTGCACGATTTGGCGTGGCGGGAACCCTGCTGTCTGAAGCAGCATCAACGTTAGTGTGCTCAGGTTTAGCCACGATCGTGACGTCGAGGCCTTCTTTGTCAAGCAGGCTTTCTTCTATCGCCGAGTTGTTCGCAGCACCATCGCAATTTGACGTGGCGGATAACATACTTTCCGCGTCGGACTTCTCTGCTTCCCCTTCCGATGCCTCAATCTCCGAGTCCTCCGGAGCGTCCGGAATAGCAGCGCGCTGTGCATCGCCACGGTATACGTGGATCACGATCTGACCCAAGCCGTAATGCACTCGTCCGTTGCACCGTTTAAGGGGCTCGAGCGCCTCCTTATTCAGAGTGATAACCACCTGTCTATTGGGCCCAACCACATCATCGACCAGATTGACGCCCCAATCCTGCGTCGGGAGAGACGGATTCCAGACCTGCAGCATCTCAAGAATATTCTCGGGTTCTGCAGGGACGGCAGGAATCCATGCCCTTGCCCTTGGCCGAGCAGGAATGTCCTTCCAGTCGACGACATCTAGTCTTGCCCCTGGATAGACTTCACCCAGTCTTGCAACTGCTGCCTTATACAGTGCGACAGTTCTTGCATCCTCGCACGCGAATATTTTGATCTGACCTTGGTGCCAGCCCGCGTCAGTACCTCGCGGCGGACTACCCGGAGACTCACGCATTAATTGGAGGAGGGCCCTGCCCATTTCATTTCGGACATACAGCCACTGGTCTTTGGGGATGGACCAACGGTCGTTACCTCGGTCAATGAAACCTATAAGGATTCTGTCCTTGGTTACTTCAGCAAAGCTGAGTTTTCCCACTACGGGGTTGACCTGATGCCGCTTCGGATGGGGGTCTACCTCTCCGTCCGATCTCTGGCGTTTGAAGGGATTACCGTTCACCCTCTTAGGCACATAGGGCCTCTGGAAATTTGGTATCAGAGCTTTCGCTTCCTCCACCATCTTCCTTTCTTCCGGCGACAGCTTCTCCTGCGATGCTCCCTCATATTTTTTAAGGATCCTTGCGGCCTTTCTTTTATCCCAGTACGCAAAGCGTCGGGGAGATGCCTCTTTGGGGGGATTCAGACTCGTAGTTGCCATCGCGGTCTCTCCCTTTGCGGCGTCGTCCTTCTCTTTCGAAACTCTGAAACCAAGTCGTGAGACCATTGCCCCAGATGTGAAGAGATTGGGTTTCGTACCAGCGCTTGATGGAAGTTTAGCTTCCGCCGTTTTCTGCTTGACTGCGTAGGCAGCCGCACTGTTGCTTGCTCCCATCAAGTCACTCTTACTTGATAGCAGTTTGGGGGATGACTGACCCGTAGTTTCCATCGCTGTCGGCCTCCCAGTTAACTTTGAGGCGGAGTTTGTCCTCCGGCGTTGTGTTTTCGCTTGCTCCAGCATAGTTCTTCTCTGCTGCGGAGTAAACGAAGTCGTTAATTGCTTTGTATTTTGTGTGTTCTTCATCTTGTTCGTACGACCCCTCGCCGGACAAGGCCAGCTTAGGGTCAAGGGTAGTGTAAGGGGAAGTGTGTCGTCCGCCGCGGCAGAGCCCCATACCGCGGTAAGACCATAGTTACTCCCTGAGGCGGCCCGGTATCAGTGAGGCTCCGTTCGACTACAGCCACGATTTGCCTCCCGGCTGCAAACGTCCAATGAGCACGGTATCGCATAACACCCTGGATTGGGAGGGAAAAGTTTTGCACATTTATATAGCGAGCCGCTTGCTTCAAGACAGACGCCCGCTTACAGCCGCACCTCTTGGTGTACAGACGCTGCGAAAAAGACCCCGGTGAGCCCTTAAACCAAGTATGTCAGAGTGGCCCCCCGGGGCTCCCTCTCTTTCTGCCGCGAGCCTAGGTAGCTCAACGTTGCCCAGAGTGCACGAACGAGGACGCAAGAGTCGGGATTGAGCGCGGTCACTCAGCAACCACACCCCATTACACTCCTTTGTGAGCATTAAAATGCCCCACAAAGATTTCAAAAGTAAAACACAATGGTTGAGTCTTAAAATTGGAATTGCTTTATTCGGCTCATCGCCGTTGTTTATATGCTTACAATCTACCTTATAAGTAATCTAATTTACAAGCTTACATTTCTAAGTTGTTAGTCATGCTTATGATTCTACGCTGTTGCGCATGCATACATAAATGTGTGTACTAGTTGAATAAACGTTAAGGTGCAGTAAGTGAACAACGAGTTGCCGTAGCTGACGAGTTACCGTGTCAGCTGATCGAACCTATCTTATGAGAATCAATGTAAGCGATTACCGAAACCCGTGGCTGACGCAATACCGTACGTAAAAATCTCTCAGATTTTGATTTTTTACGTAAAACCGTGTCAGCTGATTGCTCTCTAAAGCAACAGAGTTGCCTATTAACATGTTTGTATGCTGAGTATGGTGCGTTTTCATTTATTATAAAAAATTACTAATACATTTTTCTAATTTTATCAAAACAACTAGAAATTAATACATTTTTCTAATTTTATCAAAACAACTAGAAATTAATGTTAAAGGTTGTGAATAGCTACACCGAAAGAAAAGTCGCTTGTAAAACTAACTGTTCTCCTTTATCAATTTTACATTGCAGCAAAAAATGTCGTATTAATATTGAAAACTATCAAACAAACAGGGTTCATGTTAAATTGATACAAAAGTTGCTGAATCAGCATTAGCATGTATGACATTGTCATATCAATTTCCCATGTTAATAATACATTACTTCGAAAAGTTTTATTTAACATTAACCCTGATGTAAACAACCAGTTTCACGTCAAATTGATAAAAAAAACTTGTTGAGCCAACATTAGTACGTCATATAACTGTCATATCAATTTCTCATGTTAATATACATTTCGACATCATATTGATATAAAAACTGTTAATCTCAAATTTGTATAACATTCTCATGTTAAAATGGCAAAAGCCGCGCTGCAGTTAACATTTATCATGTTCATAACACATTTCGAAAACCTGATTCACGTAAAAATGATATGAAAATATACTAGCATGTGTATATGTAAAGGGTCGAATACATAAAGCTTTGTTAACCTCGCCTGACATTTGCCACCTCAAAACTTTGCGTCCAACTTCAGAGGTATGCTACAATGAACGCCTTGACGCTTCTCTTTTATACATTTGTTTTCGTCATTTTTTTCTTTGTATTCGTAGTGTTTTAGTTAATTTATTAATTTAATAGAGAAAAAAATGAATTAATTATTATTTTCTCCAATATTTTATTCTTTAATTGAAGCAAAGTCATCAACATCTGATTGTCAAAGCAAGCAAAGCAAGCAAAATTTGAGAGTTTGCCAAATTTCAACCTCGCTTCAACTTTGAGGTCTCCAATTTGCCATGCTTCGTTTAAATACGTATACTGAACTTTTCTGTCAAAGTCAAAGTTTGAGGTAAAGTCAAAATAAAGCTTTATGTAACTGACCCATAATTGTTTCATTCTAAAATGAAATGAACCGCGTTACAGTGGACACTCAAGTTCGGGAATTTACATATATAAACAAAAATAATTAACATAAAAACAATTGTAAAAGTGAAGTGAAAACAGCAGCGCAAAATCATCTGTATTACATTTACGAAGGAGCAACTGTAATAAGATATAACAACTTTTAGTTCCTGTGTGTGAAATGCATAATAAAAGTTT
This sequence comes from Campiglossa producta, assembly GCA_964058755.1. Taxonomy (NCBI): domain Eukaryota; kingdom Metazoa; phylum Arthropoda; class Insecta; order Diptera; family Tephritidae; genus Campiglossa; species Campiglossa producta. The sequence continues at coordinate 105,677,315 of CAXKVI010000001.1, read as the reverse complement.
GTCTAGAAAGTAATTTTATGTGATTCTAAAAACGTTAAGTTTGTCACCTTATCAAATGTATATAAGTGTTTATTTAAAAAATGTTATAAAATTTATTTAAAATAATATCATTTTGATGTGATTCTCATTTAAAATAAAAAGTTTTAGAATGTAGATTCAATGTACATATATATACTTGATGGTCATGTTCATTTTACGTTTTTCCTGTAGGTTCACACATTTAATGTCAATTATACATGAGAATTCCTTCAATAATAAATGATGGTCATGTTCATTTTACGTTCCATGTCAATTATACGTGATAATGCCTTCAATAATACATAATGGTCATGTTCATTTTACATTTCATGTCAATTATACGTGAGAATGCCTTCAATAATACATGATGGTCATGTTCATTTTACGTTTCATGTCAATTAGGCATGAGAATGCCTTCAATAATACATGATGGTCGTGTTTATTTGAAGTTTTCCTGTACGTTTCTACGTTTTTTTTGCGCGCATCCATTTCACGTAGAAATGATATTTTCGAAATTATGAAATTGACATTTTTTCTTTTCAGTTGCATTTGGTAAACAAAAAATGTTAATTTTACGGTGGTTTTTGATACTTTTTCTTTCGGTGTAGCCATACATATTTAATAATAGTTGGGACCTTTCAAAAAGTGAAAAACTGTAAATTGATATGTGTATACTTGCATGAAAACTGATCAATGGCAACATTATACAAAATGTAAACAAAGCCACAAACGCCGCACATTGAAAAAGTTTTTTTATTGTTAAATCTTAAAAAAATGAGCAAAATTGATGGCGAAATGCTAATTGCTTTAGTGTAGGCAAACCCGGAGCTGTATGACAAAAGAAACATGGGGCTGGGAGAAAAGCGATGATTTGGGAGGAAATCGGCGAGCAGTTGAATGCAAGTTGTAAGTATAAATTTATTTGGTACATAATAAATGAATTAAAATCAATTAATTTCTTTCATTTTGATTAATAGCTGACTAATGCTACCGTAGATGGTTAGGCCTCCGCGATAAGTTTGGCCGGGAACAGCGCAGAGCTGAAGCACCATCGGGAAGTGGATCCCAAAGTTATAAGCCATGGCATCTTCTTGATGCAATGGGCTTCATTAGGCAGCAACAAGTTTTTAACCCTGTTCCATAGCCACCCAATTTGGTATATGTCCAAACGCCAACTGTGTCTCCTGAGTCACCATCGGCAGAAGTTTATGTGCAAGTGCCTTGTGCCTCCCCCACGGTTGCCGTGCCCAATGATGATGTTAACTCATCGAAATCTCTGCCAACCACTTCACAATCGCGGGGCTCAAGTGCGGGAAAACTCGAAAATACAGCTGTGGCGGCAAGAATGTGTGAAGCTATTGAGCTCTTTAAAGAAAAGTGCCTCCGAGTTCAAGACGAAGTAGGCAATCCAGCTGTGGAGTCGTTCGGCAAAATGATAACATCAATGATTTTGCAAATGAATGAAGTGAAACAAACTCGTGCTATGCAACGGATCATGGAGGTGGAATTCCAGGTGCAGCAGGAACCAGAATAGATATTTTGACCATGTTAAAAAAAATATATATATATATATTTATCATGGTTCAAAATGCTTAAGCAATATTAGCAAAAGCATCGAAAATTTGCAATGAGCAACTGTTTATAGCTTTGTGGGCAATCATAGCAGTGAATTTTAATTGGATCTCGTTCGAAATATAGAATGAGTTCTTAATAATTTTCTTTTCAAATAATTAAAGTTAATGTAACTTTAGAAAACGGCTACAAAAATTGGAAATTTACGACAGTTTAAAAAATAGTTTTGAGTATGCAGTTTTATAGCCGAATAAATTTTAGTATAATAATGTGCTAGCCAAATTTAACTCCAAAGTTATCCTGAGTTTTTGAAACAAAATTTTTTGTCGAAGGCTATAAAACTGCGTACTCAAAAATATATTTTATATTGCCAAAAAAATTTAAATGCCATTAAAATTCATTACTATTATTGTATAAAAGTGCCTTCAACAATTTTTTTATAAAAATGACAAAAAATTAAATTAGTTACCTGTAATGAAATTAGTTATCTTTTATTATAAATGAATTCATGTTATTTTTGTTAGTTAGTTTTTTTCATATTTTATTTTAAATTCATTTTTTTTCGGTTTGAAAGTATAGTTTCCTTTCCTTTTTTGATTTAAATTCATTTTTTATTTTTACTTTTAGATTATTTGATTTTTTTTGTTAATGGAGTTGAATGATTTCCTCTATACAACGCAAGAACGAAATAAGATTTGTGCAAAATTTTAAACTTTTGTTTATGCGTTTTCTATTGTTAGCTCCACTATATTTAAAATGAAAATTATCTAAACCAAATATATAATTATATGTTACGAACAAAACGATTTTAAATTATGTCCCTATTATTTTTCACACCAGTGTATATCCTAAACCGAAGAGAATTTCTACCACGGACCACAAATAACCGGTACTTTTATTTTATTAATTCATCAAACCAGTAATTTTAAAATTTTTATATTTCGATGCCAATGGAAAAATGAAAATTGAAAAAAAACCTTTTCCATTCCAATCGAAAAATAAAAATTGGAAAGAACTATTATATTCTAATTGAAAAAAAAAAATTAAAAAAAAAATTATTTTCCAATCGAAACGTAAAAATAACTGGTATGACCAATTAAAAGAATAAAAGTACCGGTTATTTGCGGTCACTGGAAATTCTCTTCGGTTTAGAATATACACTGGTGTGAAAAATAATACGTACGCAATTGAATATGGTTTTGTTAATAACAGTACTTATACATAGGGTATATTTGTTGCTAAGTCGATGGCATCTTGGAATGGCACAGCTCCTTCATTTATAAAATATTCTGCGAGCCTATCACGTAGTCCAAATGCATTTGCATGACCTCTACGGTCTGCGGGCCGTAGTGGTGGTAAAGAGCGCTGAATTTCTACATCGCGACGCCATTCTCATTCAACCACTAAATTGTTTTCCACTCGGTCAACATAATTTGGTGGGCAATACCAGCGCTTTTGGTCATTTAACATAATGAAGTTGTGTAAAGCAACACAAGCTAACACAATTTTCAGGTGCACATTCGATTGTTGTTTGCAGTATTCTCCACCGCCCTGAGACGATTCCAAAGCTGTTCTCTACGACTCTGCGTCCCCTTGAAAGCCGGTAGTTAAATATTCGTTTCGGTATCGTCAAATTTTTGCATCAAATTTGATCTTAACGGGAATGCAGCATCGCTCACGAAATAGTGAGGGAATGATACTGTTAATTGGCTTGATAGTGGCATGGGAGGTGGCAGTGGGAGGATATTTTGAATTTAGGACTGTCCAAAAGGTGAAAATCTAAAAATTCCTATAATAAACAAGGGTTATTACGAGTGTATACATATTTTGTAAATTGATTCAAAGCCATTACCTCCGTCACTTTGACTGCCATAACTTCCAACGCTGACTGCAGTGTACTTTGCGTCGCAAGCCGCCATCAGGACAATGCTAAAAAACTTTTTGTAGTTGTAATAGAGTGAATCTGATCTGGCTGGGCACTTGATAGCAATATGTTTGCCATCAATTGCACCAACACAGTTTGGAATATTCCACATGTTGGAAAAGTCATTAGCAATGTCCTTGTATTACGCCTCTGTAGGCTCGCTAACATATACTGGTGACAGAGTCCCCAGATGACTTCACAAGTCTCCAATATTATATTTCGGACTGTGGTTTTCCCGAGCTTGTAGCTCCATGCAATACTTTGCACAGATGATCCTTGAGACAAATATCTGCACATTAAAATGAAACAATCATAAACGCACTTTCACACACCAAAAAATTACGGTATTTGTTTCCTTTAGGGGTCAACAGCTAATAAATTAGCTAAAATTACGGAAGGAAGCGCGAAAGACGGGGTTTGGCCTCAGGATCACAAATCCGGAAGTTATGGTCAAAAAACCGAAAAATGACCCGGGTCGATATCAAAATTGGGGCGGAATCCATGGTATTTATGTGCGAAACACCTCTCAGAGTTGGCGCGCTTATAAAAAATAACAATGGGCTACGCCATCCCAAGTCCGGGTGGTGGCCTGGACCGTGGCAACATGCCGCGGTACGAATTCTCTCGCACGTTTTCAGGTACAGCCTAATAAAATTACAACAACCACATGAAAACTTGCAACTTTGATTGCAAATATCTCTTCAGAGTAGCAAAATATTAAAAAAAAAAAAGCAAGAGCAACCCAAATACGTCCGGGGACATTCTTATATGGTTAAATACTTCATCAGGTTCCAAACTTTTAATATGGCGAAACACCTGTAGCTGGTAGCCGCTTGTGCCCCAATTTCTATTAATGGGGCGCAGAGCATATCTCCTTTGCCGTTTCTGGCTTTCAATGTATTCTTCGTACAATTTATAATCATCATCATTTATTGGCGCTTAACCGCCTAAGCGATTTTGGCCCTTGCATATCAAAGCACGCCAGTCATTCCTTTTTAGCGATAACTGACGCCGATTGGAACCCCCAAGGGAGTTCAAGTCATCCTCCACCTGTTGTTTCCATCTCAGTCGAGGCCTCGCCTTCCTCTGCTGCCGAATTCAGGCGACGATAGGAAAACCTTCTGTGCTGGAGCATCTTTGTCCATTCGCATAGCATCGGCCAGCCAGCGGAGCCTTTGGGCTTTCATAACGCTGGACTATGGTCAGATCTGTGTAGAGCTCGTACAGCTCATCGTTAAATTTCCTTCGATACTCGCCGCTGGCATCACGGGAAGAACCATAAATCTTCCGGAGAACTTTTCTCTCAAATACTCCAAAGACCATCTTATCTTCTATTGACATTGTCCATGAATCTGAGCCATACATCAGGACAGGTATGATGAGAGACTTATAGAGCGTGATCTTTGTTCTTCGAGAGAGGACTATACTTCTCAATTGCCTACTCAGTCCAAAGTAGCACTTGTTGGCAAGAGTGATTCTCCTTTGGATTTCTAGACTGATATTAACTTCGTTGTTGATACTGGTTCCTAAATAGACTAAGTCCCTCACAGTTTCAAATTTGTAACTATCAACAGTGACATGGCTGCCAAGGCGCCGGTGCGCTGATTCTTCCTTTGATGACAGCAAATACTTCGTCTTGTCCTCGTTGACCGCAAGACCCACTTTTTTCTCTTCCTTATCCAGTCCAGAGAAGGCAGTGCTTACGGCGCGGTTGCTAAAGCCAATAATATAAATATCATATGCATACGCCAGCAATTGCACGCTCTTGTAAAATATTGTACCAGTCAGGGATTGGGGTATCAGGTTCGACGTTCCCCTCGCAATTTAGCAGTGAAGAGAAGTGCTCCCTCCATAATTTAAGTACACTTTGTACGTCGGTTACCAGGTCGCCATTAGTGTCCTTACAGGAGCTTGCACCGGTCTGAAAACCTTCCGTCATCCGCCGGATCTTTTCATAGAATTTTCGGGCATCATTCCTGTCAGCCAGCATCTCAGGCTCCTCACACTCCGCCTTTCGGCCTCACTTCTCTTTTTTCTGAAAAGGCGTCTCTCTTCCTTCTTTGCCTCACGATATTGTTGCCATACACTGCGGGTTGCGCCCGTTCGCGTCCTTTTTTTCGAGGCAGTTTAGCATTCCTCATCGTACCAGTTGTTCTTGCGGGCTCGCTGGAACCCTATAGTGCGCAATGAGTGAGAGATATGCTTCCATTGCTCGGTTACATCGTTAGGTCGAGGATTTCCCTCTGCTAGCAGGTGTGATAGTCGAGTGGTGAAATTATCAGCTGTCTATGTCATGCGCAGCTTCTCGACGTCAAACTTTCCCTCCGTTACTGTGCGCACTTTCTCCGTTGCACAGAGGCGTGTGCGTATCTTGGCTGTGACAAGAGAATGGTCCGAGTCGATATGCCTGCCGTCAATCATGACATGATCAATCGGGTTTCTTGGTCTTTGATCAGGGGACAGCCAGGTGGCTTGGGGTATTCGTTTATGCTGGAACCTAGTACTACTGATGACCATATTGCGAGCAGCGGCGAAGTCAATCAACCTAGTGCCGTTGGGTGATGTTATATCGTGGAGACTAAATTTTCCTACTGTAGGACCAAAGACTCCTTTCTTGCCCACCTTAGCATTAAAGTCGCCGAGCATGATTCTGATATCATGTTGGGGGCAGCGATCATAAGTTTGTTCAAGTTTATCGTAAAAGGAGTCCTTCTCTGCGTCGTCCGTCTCCTCAGTCGGCGCATAGGCGCAGATAAATGTTATGTTGAAAAACCTCGCCTTGGTGCGGATCGCAGCGACACGCTCGTCCACAGGAGTGAACGCTAGTACTTGGCGGCGCAGTCTCTTTCCCACTACGCGCTTTGCCGCGTGTCTGGCGACTGTAATATACGTCACAAGGTCCGATGGTCGTCTTTCCTTGTCCCGTCCATCGCATTTCCTGCAGGGCAGTGATGTCAGCCTTTGCGTTTACGAGGACATCAACCAGTGGGGCAGCGGTACCATCCTTTTAAAGAGTCCGGACATTCCATGCCCTAATATCCTCGGGGGTTCTCATTCGAGGCTTTTCTTTGCTTTTCATTGGCGAACGGCAGATGCAAAACAGATGTATTTTTGCTGAGAAGCTTTTTTCATGGCAGATATACACTCGGAGTGGGCGACCCCGTTAGAATAATACTTTTCTAAGTAATTTTGATGTTTATTTTGCCGGGATTCGGACCCCGGACCTCTTGCGTTAAAGGCCAACCACACTACCTCTACGCCATGGAGGCCGCGGTAATTATATACGACGCAAAAACTCTTTCTGGGATGGTAACCTTTGGCCGCGATTTATAAATAGTATCATTTGCCAATTTTATACGAGCTAGAAGACCGCCAGGTATTTCTGCGCAAAGCACATTTTAGAACTTTTCAGAACACTCTATTTTTGTGTCAAACCGAAACAAAACATAGGAAAAAACTATTCGAATGCATACAAATTTGTAATTTGATAGTGACAAATAAATTATTTTATTTGTTATCTGAATAAAAAATAAATATAAACGGTAGCCAATGATCGTTTTGCTAAAATTAAAAATTCACTATTATAAAAATAAATTAAAGAAAGATCAACAAGTATGCTATCTTAAGGAAAGGTATTTTAAATACGTTTATATTAATTCTATTTTAAATACTTATTGTAGTGTTCAATACTTTATTCAACCTCCATTTAGTTAGATTCAACATATAGCAATATAATTTTTAATCAATTTAAAAAAGCTTGTTTTCCTTATCATTTAGTTTTACATTTTTTTTTAGTTAGTACAATGCAACTCATGTTTGCTAAAATAGTAAAGGAACATAGTCTGCGCAAACTGAAAAATTGCGATACTTCCCTGAAGCGAAACCTCAAACTAGTCAGAAAAATACTAGTATACAACTATAATTTGACAAATTAAAATAAAAACTGGCAGAACTCATAATAGTCAGAAAATATCCATTTCATACTAGTATACAACTAAATTTTTCTGGATGAAATCATACCAGTTAAAAAATACAAAATTCAGTCCAGGTTGAACTAGTATGGGACTAGTATTTTACAACTAGTATACAACTATAATTTTCTGGCTGAACCCACACTAGTCAGGAAATATCCATTCCATAATAGTATACAACTAAATTTTTCTGTATGAAATCATACCAGAAAAAATACAAAATTCATTCGTTTCGTTTGCTTATTTTTTCTCTTATAATTCACAATGTTTTTTTGTGATAGGGTAAATACAAATAGTCGCTGCTTTCTTAAGAATAAACAAGAAAATAAAGGAAAATGATAAAATAAAGGGTAAGTCATGAAAATTCTGGTTGATATCATACTAGTTCAGGTTCAATGCTTTTTGTACTAGTATGGGGACTAGTTAATTTTAATGAAATCATACTAGTCCAGGTTGAATTATTATGGGACTAGTATTTTACAACTAGTATAATTCTAGTATATCATGACTAGTAGGTGACTGGTACGTTCCGGCCGAAATCGGACAATTGACATTTCGTAGGACATCAACAAGTAAAAGATACCAGTTCCTTATATGGAAAAAAGACAAAACACTGACTAGTTGGGCCCGGCGCACCGACTAGTTGTAAAGTAGTTTTCAACTAGTAGCTTTCGCTGCAGGGTTCAACAAACGACAAATTTTGACAGCTTTGACAGAGGCACCAACACCATCTAGCGTTCGGATAATGTAACAAAATTTTAGCTAGGCGTCGTGAGTTCGAGAATCGCATTTTAGCGACATCGCCTAAACTTCTGAGAGTTCATTTCTTTTGGCGTTTTAGCGTTTTTTGGCATCTAGGCGATGGCGATGTCTGGAATTGGGCTGCTATTGGCAGATGTTCAGAGAGTAGTAAGGTTACGGAGGGATCACTTCTCTGCCCTTCTAAATGGAGGAACAGAGCAACAATCCAGAGAAGGCGACGAACCCGACCCCACAATCGAAGACGATGGAATCGAAGTTCCACAACCCGACCATAACGAGTTGCGAATAGCTATATCACGGCTAAAAAACAATAAAGCGGCGGCGAGGAGCTGGTAAGGTGCATGCACCAGCTCTTGTGCAGAATGTGGTCGGATGAATGCATGCCTGAAGATTAGAATCTAAGTGTTCTCTGCCCAATCCATAAGAAGGGTGATCCCGCAAACTGCGCCAACTATCGTGTAATCAGCCTTTTGAGTATTGCAGGATTGATTGGACCTTATTACACCGCGACCATTAGAACGATCTATTACCTATCAGCTTATTGCTGTATGCGGAGGCTCTTTATAAATTTGAGCACCTCCTCAGGTTTCTTATTCCATATTACCAACGGATTGAGAGTGGCTCCACCTAGGTCCAAAATAAAAAACCCCTTCATTGTTGGCCGCCTTGCCGTGGCGAAGGGGCTTAAATTCTTGTATTGGGATCACTCCTGGAGGGACGGGCCCCAATGCGGAATGAACAAAGAGGAAGACCTTACATTTCATGCAACCTCGGGCAGAGTGCACATAAGTGCACAACGCCGGCTGATGTATGAGATGTGGGGAGATCCGTGTCAACGCCACCCTAAGCCAAGGTGTGCAGGCACCGTGCCGATGGCTGAATGGTCAGCGGGTGTATATCGAATAGCTGATCGCTTACGGTCCCCTCCGATGCCCGGCCAAGGTCGGTTGTATAAGTGCCTTACCCCGGTACACTAGCTATGCCGGGGTGAACCAACCCATTCCAGTTTACTCGTGGGAATCGTTCTCTGAGGACGAGCTTCTGGCCAGCAGCCAGGGGAGCGCCCAAGCAAAGGACGACGAGGGTACCAGCCATAGTACCCCTGTCGCTCCGAATAAATCAAATAGGGGCGCACCAGCCAAAGTGGGTCCCAAAAAGAAATCAAAGAAGACCTCAGGGTGCCTACAGAAGGCTAGATACCTTGGGGCTCAGTATATTCTAGCAAAAATAAAAAAGAACGAAGAGAGTGGCAAGGCGCATGAGAGGGACGCCGTGGACAAGGTTTGGTGCGAGGCAGTGGTCAAGGAGTACGAGACCGTCCTTGCAAACAAACCCGTCGCACAGCCACAGCAGCAACAAACAAAGTCGCGCTCAAAGCGCAATCGTTCACTGGAGGTGAACGATGGAAATGGCAAGAGGGGCAGGTACCAGCAATATGATGGCCCTTACACTAGTGCTGCAGCGTTGGCCAGGAACACCTATAGTGAGGTGGTCCGGGATCACCTCCAGGTTGCACTGGTTGACGCTGACGGGGCTAACGGGAGGCGAGTACTGGCGGTTTGGAACTCCATAGAGGGACGACTATCTGAGATGGTCGTTCAACACCTTATGGAGAACCGAACCCCAGTCCCCGCCTTCAACTGTGAGGAGGTATGCCGGGGCTGCAGGGTAATAAAGTGCGCGGACGGGTTCTCCAGGGACTTTCTTGAGAGAGGCATTGCTAAGATTAGCAACGCCTATGATGGTCTTACTCTGAAGATCATCAATGCTTCGGAGATTCCCCGGAGGCCCCGTGCCCGCGTTTGGTTGCCAAACATGCCGAATATGAAACTGGATAAGAAGAACATCATCCAGTATCTTAAAATGCAGAACTCGGGCGTCCCGATGGACGACTGGGAGCTGCTAAGGATAGAGGAGAAGCAAAAAAGTAGCCACCCGGTGCTACTGCTCATAAACAACGAGTGCCTAGGGGAACTCGAAAAGAGGGGAAGCAAGTTAGTCTATGGCGTCAGACACGCCAGTATTAAAGTTTTCCCAGCAGCGGTAGCACCGGATAAAAATCTGGAGGAGGTCGACGATGCCAATAAGCTCCTAGAGGAGCTTAGGCTGCCTGCATCAGCCGGGGCTGATGCATCGTCGAACCCCGACAGTTAAGCAGGTGCGTCCCCCCGGTCCGATGATTAGGGTGGCGCAGATTAACCTGCAGCATGCCAGATGTGCCTCGGATAACCTGCTGGTTCTCCTACGGGAGGAAAGTATTGACATCTGCTTGGTGCAGGAGCCTTGGGTATGGCGCTCCAAGGTCAGGGGCGTAAGTATCAGAGGCTACAACTTATTTTATACACTAGGAGAAGGTAAGCCGAGGGCATGCATCCTAGTTAGGGATACTATTAATGCTTTCTTTTTACCTAATTTCAGCACATTTGATTTGGCGGTGGTCAGGATTGAGTCAGGGGGCGGACGCAGGTTAACGGTCGCCTCTGCGTACATGGCCACGATCGGCCGGCACCTCCCGAGGAGGTACAGCTGCTCACCAAGCAAAAAAACGAGAGGATCCTGATGGGCTGCGACGCCAACGCAAGGCATGCGTTATGGGGGAGCAGCGAAATAAACGAACGGGGTGAGTCTCTTTTTGAATTTCTATTAGCAAATAAATTATGTATATGTAACAGGGGCAGCTCTCCCACCTTTGTTTTTCCGGGGTCAGTAAACTTCGCCGGGTGGGAAGAAGTCCTTGATGCTTATTACAATAGCATCTGACTCCCAGGAACCTTCGATAAGGAACTGGGAGGTTTCGCAAAAGACCTCCATGTCGGATCATCGAATGATCCTTTTTGATATTGACTGGGAGGGAGAGATAAAACAACCGCACAGAAATCCTAAACGAACCTCGTGGGGTCTATTTGAAAAGATAGTCAGTGATAGGCTCAGTAGGAAGAAGACACCGATACAATCGACAGAAGCTCTAGACGACCGAGTTCGGTCTCTGGAAAAAAGTTTCCAGGTTGCCTATAAGGCTTCCTGCCCAATAACTAGAAGCAAGAAGACCTTCCCCCGTGGTGGGACAAAAATCTTAGCGAACTAAGGTCGAAGATGAGGAAGGTCTTCAATGATTGCTATGCCAAGAAAGACTTCCAGGAGTACAGGAACGCCCGGAGGGATTTTATAAAAGCCGTACGTTTTGCAACGGGCAAGTCCTGGCAGGAGCATTGCGAATCTATCGAGTCCACGAAGGACTCAGCAAGGCTCGGGAAAATACTCGCCAGGGAACACTCCAACAAAACCTTTGTAAAGCGCGCTGATGGTACATGGGCGGGATCATCAGCGGAAACCCTAGATATCCTGATTGAGGCTCACTTCCCGGACGACCCTGGAGGGACGGAGCAAAGGGAAGAAAAGACGCAACGGGAGGCACCTAGTGAGCTGATAAGCAAACTCTTAGCAGAAGACAAAATTGCCTGGGAAATAAATAGCTTCTCACCATTTAAGTCACCGGGAGTAGATGGTATACTCCCTATCATGCGGCACAAGACTCAGATACCTGTGGTTAGGGAGTTAAAGGAGATCTTTACGGCCCGCATTTCCTTTGATCACATTCCGGACACATGGAGGAAAACAAAGGTGGTTTTCATTCCAAAGTCAGGAAGAAGAGGGCACGAAGTGGCCAAAGATTTTCGACCAATAAGTCTCACTTCCTTCGTGCTAAAAACGTTTGAGAGGCTGCTGGACATACACATACGAGAACTCCTGGAGGGGTCCCCTCTGTCCGGTGCACAGCATGCTTACTTAAGGGGGAAATCCGCAGAGACTGCGCTGCATGAAGTAGTGCGAACAGTGAAGAAGTCCCTTCTATACAAAGAATTCACTCTAGCAGCGTTTGCTGATGTGGAAGGCGCCTTTAACAACGTGAAAGCTTCAGCAATATCAACAGCGCTTGTTGGGGTAGGGGTGGAAGAACCAATACGGAACTGGATCTCATCCCTACTTCTCAATCGTGAAATACCAGCAGAGATAGGGGGAGCAAAAGCTAGCAAACAGATTTGTAGAGGAACACCACAGGGGGGGGTCCTTTCGCCTCTGCTATGGCTCCTCACTATGAGCGATATATTATTAAAACTCAGTACTAATGGAGTAAAGCTTGTGGCGTACGCCGACGACGTGGCGATCCTTGTTTCAGGTCCCTTCCCTTCCGTGATGAGCGAGATCATGGGAAGAACGTTGGCAAAGCTAAGTAGGTGGGCACAAGAGTGTGGCCTAGGGCTGAATCCTCTTCACGAGGAAGTATAAGCCACCTACGTTCGAATTACCGATGCTGAATGGTCAGCAACTAACTCTATCTACCAGAACCAAATACCTGGGGCTGATAATTGATTGCAAACTAAATTGGAAGGAGTGCATCGAGGAGCGGGTGCGGAAGGCATGTATCGCCTTCTACGCTTGCAAATCGATGTTTGGTAAGAAATGGGGTCTAAAGCCGAAGATGGTGCTGTGGTTGTACGAGGCGGTGGTCCGGCCTGTGCTGACCTACGGCTCGGTGGTGTGGTGGGAAGCTTTTCGTAAGAACTACAATCTCGCCAAATTGCAGAGGGTACAGCGCACCGCGTGCGTTGGCGTCACCGGGGCCTTGCGCACCTGCCCCACTGCGGCCTTGGATCCTATTTTGAACCTACTTCCAATTGACTTATATATACTTTGTACATCGGCACAAACCGCACTAAGACTCAGGGAGTCTGGGTGCTGGAAGGATACTCAGCATGGGCACAGTAGTATCCTTAACACCCTCCCAGAGGGAATAGTTAATAGCGCAATAGACTACTATCCTCACAAACTGAAGTTTGAGAGGAATGCCACCACGGTCCTTCCAAGTAGGAATGAGTGGAAAAGGGGCAGGGTCACAACAAATAGCAACATTGAAGTGTATACAGACGGCTCCAAGATGGATTCGGGGGTGGGAGCCGGTGTATTCTCGGCAGGTCTGGATATTTCAGAAGCATTCAGACTCCCGTCGTATAGCAGTGTGTTTCAAGCAGAGGTTCTTGCGATTGTTCAGGCGTGCAAATCGCTTGAGCAAAGGAACATTACTGGGAAAGTGGCTATCTTCACCGACAGCCAGGCGGCGATAAAGGCAATCGCATCGCCATACTCAAGCTCTAATGCAGTGCATGCATGTAAACAAATTTTGGCTACGTTAGCTGAAGTTTTAGAAATATCCATTATCTGGGTCCCGGGTCATAAAGTGATCGAGGGTAATGAGAGGGCTGATGAGCTAGCACGGGCAGGCTCATCAGCGGAGAACGAAGAGATGTCTAGCATCGAAGGGGAACCTCCAAAAATATTTCTTCAATGAAGCACAACTGAAGTGGAAAGGTACTACTACCTGCGCAATATCGAGAGCCACCTGGCCGAACTACAGCGAGAGGAGGACAAGGGGACTCTTAAGCAGGTCCAGAGTAGACACCTACAAGCTTGTAGCAGTCTACACGGGTCACTGGACGAGCAGAAGCTGTAAAGACATTAATGCAAAAGAGACCGTTGAGCACTTCCTGTGTAAGTGCCCCGCTCTAGCCAGAACACGACTGAAAGTTTTTGGGACCCCTTTTTTGGATAATCTAGGGATAGTATCCGAATTAGGGATTCCAAGCATCCTGGAGTTTATAAACAGCTCTGGGTGGTTGTAGCATATACTCACAGCAGTAGGTTTCTACGAGTTTTATGGCATCAAAACGGCTTTTAAAGCTACTTGGGCGATTTTTGTCGCAGCCATTATACCTACCTACCTACCACCTAGGTAGCAGACTCTCTTTCTTGCTAACGCAATGTAGAGTATGTGAACCGGCGTTTCATCGTCCAGTTCGCAGAACCGACAAATTGTTGTATCTGACAGATTCAGCTTACTCAGGTGATAACGCAGACCGCAATGTCCCGTAAAATACCCAGTGAGGGTTCTTAGATCCACCCTCCTCAGATTAATGAGCATAATTCTATTGCGTGGATTTCGGCTTGAAAGAGGGATAGTTACCCATCGGTACCGATTTTTGTGATTGGACCTTATCAGTGTGGTTTCAGACCTGGTAAATATACCATCGACCAGATTTTTACAATACGCCAAATCTTGGAAACAAAACCGGTGAGAAAAGGATCGACACACACCATCTCTTTGTTTATTTTAAAGCCGCTTTCGACAGCACGAAAAGTAGTTGCCTATATGCCGCTATGCCTGATTTCGGTTTCCCAGCAAAACTTATACGGCTGTGCAAAATGACGCTGAGCTCTACCACCAGCTCGGTCAGAGTCAGGAAGGACCTCTCCGAGCCGTTCGAAACTAAGCGCGGTTTCAGGCAGGGCGAAAATAATACAAGCTGCAGAACTTAATCGCGCTGGAACAATATATTACAAGAGCGTACAACTGTTGGCGTATGCCGACGACATCGACATCATTGGCCTCAACAACAGCGCCCTAACTTCTGCGTACTCCAAATTAGAAAAAGAAGCGGAAAAAATTGGTTTGGTGGTGAACGAAGATAAAACGAAGTACCTGCTGGCATCAAGCAAAGAGTCAGCGCATTCGCGTCTTGGCAACCACGCCACTGTTGGCAGCAATAATTTCGAGATAGTAAGGGACTTAGTACACCTGGGGAGCAGCATTAATAACAACAACAGTATAAGCCTGAACATCCATAGAAGGATAACTCTTGCAAACAAATGCTACTTTGGGCTGAGTAGGCAATTGAGAAGTAAAGTCCTCTCTTGACGAACAAAAACAACACTATATAAGTCACTTATCTTACCTGTCCTGCTATATGGTGCAGAAACATGGACACTGACAGCATTCGACGAGGCGGCTTTGGAAGTATTCGAGAGAAAAATTCTTCGAAAAATTTATGGACCCCTAAAAGTTGGCGACGGCGAGTACCGAAGAAGATATAATGATGAGCTGTATGAGCTTACGTAGACGTGGACATAGTTCAGCGAATTAAACCCAGCGGCTTCGCTGGCTAGGACACGTGGTGCGAATGAACGGCCCAGAAGGTATTCTTATCGGCACCCGCCGCTGGAAGTAGAGGAAAGCCACCACTCCGATGGCAGGACCAAGTGAAGGCAGATCTGAGAACACGCGGTGTCCCCAATTGGCGCCAGTTGGCTCAACAGAGAGCCGACTGGCGAAACACGTTGGACGGGGCTAGCGAAAATGATCAAATGTACGAAAATTGCGTCCATTCATGCCTTTGAATTTAATTTTTGTAATGGGGCTCTATGAAAAAATGAAAGTTTGAACTCGTTTTCCCAAAAAACATTTACAAATACTAGTATCGCTTGTGATCGAAAATTCGACCAATAAAATTTTACGGGGTCGTGGGGTCGCTAGCTCCGTACCCCCATCCTTAAATTTCGGGGACGCCCCTGAAAATATACCGCCTATACCTCAGCTTTTTCAATTTCCTCTCCATCGGTGCATATTTCATTCAAATCGGTAAAGCGGTTCGTTCACAGGAGGTTCCTAAAGTTTCTTATGTGGCGTATTTATATATAAGTTATATTATATGTCCTTTATTAAGTTAGACGAACAATTTTAAGTACAGTAAGTTTACTTTATTTGTTACGTAGTAAATATAACGATATGACTCGCTTCTTACACGTCAACTTAACTATTGAATTCCTCAACCACCTTACCTAGCACCTAGCACCAGACTTTGCCTTTTTGATGTTGTTGGTCGATAGAATAAGGCGAATGAAGTTACGGTTTATTATCACAAAAAATACCAAGTAATCGTGCGATCTTTGTAACAAAACAACGTAGCAACAGAGTGCATTGATATGCTGGTTTGCGATCATACTCTTGCTGACTCTCATCTTCTGTGCGACGATGATAATTATGCTCATAATGATCATGATATGTGGAACTAAATTAGTGCAAGCATCACCCAGCATAAAACATAGGCGGATTAGCACGTTTAATAAAAATATCGCTGCACATTACGGTAACTTATACATAGATATACAAAGTTAAATTTAAACCATAAAATACCGTTTTATTTTATTTCGTGCATGTTAGTGCATATTTTCAAAAATCTGTTTCGTGAACGTGTCGTGCCGTGTTGCAAACATCATGCACGCGCCCAGCTCTAGTTGGTACATACCCAAGTGTAACTGTATTATTTTTAACGACATCTCTTACGAAGTTATGACGAACATCTATATGTTTGGGTCTATTATGCGAGCACTTTGGTTATAGCAGTATATAGGAATTTTGTACCAATTTTTGGTAATATCATACAACAAATTTCTTAAGTAGACAGCTTCTCTTGATGCCTCTGAGAGAGCCACGTACTCTGATTCAGTACTGGACAAAGGAACTGATTTCTGTTTCCTACTTTGCCAGGAAACAACAGAACCCAACATGGTGAAACAGGAACCAATATATGACTTTCATTCTATATTGTCACTTGCCCAGTCAGCATCAACAAAACCTGTCAAGTTTTCATTATTCCTTTAGTATTTTTTAGTCTTTTGTAAATATTTTTGTAAAATTCTTTTTGCATAACTATTTATAATGAATTCCTACATTTTAGGCAACTTTGCATCGACCAATAAACACTTTGCTTTTACAATTACTGTTCTGTTCGCCCTGTTCACCACCATTATCAGTGCGAAGTGTCTTAATACTTTTATTTTGCATTGCCTTCTACCACGTCTCAAAAGCTTCGCTTTTTTCTTTTAAAAAAATATATAAATGTCATGCGACTGTAGTCGTCTACAAATAACAGGAAGTACCTCGCTCCTCCGATAGATCTGGTTTCTATTGCACCACAAAGATCAGCATGTACTATTTGCAACCCATCATTGCTTTTATGCTCTTTTGATGAAAAGGGCAATCCAGCTTGTTTACCTGTTTGTGGTTAAATTTGTCACACACAGCACATATTTAACTGTGATATCGTAATTATAACTAGTGAAGATTTGTACATCTGCAGAACTTAATCGCGCTGGAACAATATATTACAAGAGCGTACAACTGTTGGCGTATGCCGACGACATCGACATCATTGGCCTCAACAACAGCGCCCTAACTTCTGCGTACTCCAAATTAGAAAAAGAAGCGGAAAAAATTGGTTTGGTGGTGAACGAAGATAAAACGAAGTACCTGCTGGCATCAAGCAAAGAGTCAGCGCATTCGCGTCTTGGCAACCACGCCACTGTTGGCAGCAATAATTTCGAGATAGTAAGGGACTTAGTACACCTGGGGAGCAGCATTAATAACAACAACAGTATAAGCCTGAAAATCCATAGAAGGATAACTCTTGCAAACAAATGCTACTTTGGGCTGAGTAGGCAATTGAGAAGTAAAGTCCTCTCTTGACGAACAAAAACAACACTATATAAGTCACTTATCTTACCTGTCCTGCTATATGGTGCAGAAACATGGACACTGACAGCATTCGACGAGGCGGCTTTGGAAGTATTCGAGAGAAAAATTCTTCGAAAAATTTATGGACCCCTAAAAGTTGGCGACGGCGAGTACCGAAGAAGATATAATGATGAGCTGTATGAGCTTACGTAGACGTGGACATAGTTCAGCGAATTAAACCCAGCGGCTTCGCTGGCTAGGACACGTGGTGCGAATGAACGGCCCAGAAGGTATTCTTATCGGCACCCGCCGCTGGAAGTAGAGGAAAGCCACCACTCCGATGGCAGGACCAAGTGAAGGCAGATCTGAGAACACGCGGTGTCCCCAATTGGCGCCAGTTGGCTCAACAGAGAGCCGACTGGCGAAACACGTTGGACGGGGCTAGCGAAAATGATCAAATGTACGAAAATTGCGTCCATTCATGCCTTTGAATTTAATTTTTGTAATGGGGCTCTATGAAAAAATGAAAGTTTGAACTCGTTTTCCCAAAAAACATTTACAAATACTAGTATCGCTTGTGATCGAAAATTCGACCAATAAAATTTTACGGGGTCGTGGGGTCGCTAGCTCCGTACCCCCATCCTTAAATTTCGGGGACGCCCCTGAAAATATACCGCCTATACCTCAGCTTTTTCAATTTCCTCTCCATCGGTGCATATTTCATTCAAATCGGTAAAGCGGTTCGTTCACAGGAGGTTCCTAAAGTTTCTTATGTGGCGTATTTATATATAAGTTATATTATATGTCCTTTATTAAGTTAGACGAACAATTTTAAGTACAGTAAGTTTACTTTATTTGTTACGTAGTAAATATAACGATATGACTCGCTTCTTACACGTCAACTTAACTATTGAATTCCTCAACCACCTTACCTAGCACCTAGCACCAGACTTTGCCTTTTTGATGTTGTTGGTCGATAGAATAAGGCGAATGAAGTTACGGTTTATTATCACAAAAAATACCAAGTAATCGTGCGATCTTTGTAACAAAACAACGTAGCAACAGAGTGCATTGATATGCTGGTTTGCGATCATACTCTTGCTGACTCTCATCTTCTGTGCGACGATGATAATTATGCTCATAATGATCATGATATGTGGAACTAAATTAGTGCAAGCATCACCCAGCATAAAACATAGGCGGATTAGCACGTTTAATAAAAATATCGCTGCACATTACGGTAACTTATACATAGATATACAAAGTTAAATTTAAACCATAAAATACCGTTTTATTTTATTTCGTGCATGTTAGTGCATATTTTCAAAAATCTGTTTCGTGAACGTGTCGTGCCGTGTTGCAAACATCATGCACGCGCCCAGCTCTAGTTGGTACATACCCAAGTGTAACTGTATTATTTTTAACGACATCTCTTATGAAGTTATGACGAACATCTATATGTTTGGGTCTATTATGCGAGCACTTTGGTTATAGCAGTATATAGGAATTTTGTACCAATTTTTGGTAATATCATACAACAAATTTCTTAAGTAGACAGCTTCTCTTGATGCCTCTGAGAGAGCCACGTACTCTGATTCAGTACTGGACAAAGGAACTGATTTCTGTTTCCTACTTTGCCAGGAAACAACAGAACCCAACATGGTGAAACAGGAACCAATATATGACTTTCATTCTATATTGTCACTTGCCCAGTCAGCATCAACAAAACCTGTCAAGTTTTCATTATTCCTTTAGTATTTTTTAGTCTTTTGTAAATATTTTTGTAAAATTCTTTTTGCATAACTATTTATAATGAATTCCTACATTTTAGGCAACTTTGCATCGACCAATAAACACTTTGCTTTTACAATTACTGTTCTGTTCGCCCTGTTCACCACCATTATCAGTGCGAAGTGTCTTAATACTTTTATTTTGCATTGCCTTCTACCACGTCTCAAAAGCTTCGCTTTTTTCTTTTAAAAAAATATATAAATGTCATGCGACTGTAGTCGTCTACAAATAACAGGAAGTACCTCGCCCCTCCGATAGATCTGGTTTCTATTGCACCACAAAGATCAGCATGTACTATTTGCAACCCATCATTGCTTTTATGCTCTTTTGATGAAAAGGGCAATCCAGCTTGTTTACCTGTTTGTGGTTAAATTTGTCACACACAGCACATGTTTAACTGTGATATCGTAATTATAACTAGTGAAGATTTGTACATCTCCAGAACACGCAACTGGTATTTTGGTTTCATTTGCAATGATTATTTCCGACATTTCCGGGAAGTTATTCGCGTTTTAAATTCAATGCATATTTGCTGTTAAGTGTGAAATAGCGGTGCAGTGAAATAAGTCCCAAATGAAATAACTCCCATGAAATAACTCCCAATGAAATAAGTCCCAATAAAAATGAAATAACTCCCAACTTTATTAAATGAAATAACTCCCAAAGAAGGAAATGAAATAACTCCCAATATTTGGCAGTTATTTCATAGTGAAACCACAAGTCCCAAAAAAAATGAAATAACTCCCAAATGAAATAAATCCCAAAAAAATGAAATAAATCCCAAATCCAAATTTGAAATGGTATCTTTATACTATATAATCAGTTACAATGAGATTTGAAAAATACAGGAAATTATTATGTTCATAGATGTGTGAATGTAACAATTACATGAAAACCTGAATTTTGAATCTATAAATGAAGCTTTAATAGCCCTCCTTAGGCTCGCTTCATTTAAGTTCAAAAAATTTGAATTTATGTAGTTGAATAAATGTGTATAGCATTTTGTTGACTTTTTATTTGTTATTTAATAAAAAATACTGGAAAAACCTAGTAAAAGTAAAACGGAATTATTTTGCAACCTTATTAATTGATATATAAAAAATGGTGAGGAAGGGGGTGGGCGGCGCTGCCCCAGCGCGAGCGCGTAACAGGCCGCGCGGCGGTGCGCGCGACGCGACGCGACGTCCCCCCCCCCTTCCCGCCGTTTCTAACCTTTTCGTAATATTCGATATGAATTAAAATCAACTGCTCAAAACATCCAAGTGGTACAATTGAAAATGTACCATCAATTAAAATCTGTTTATTGTTGTTGTTGGGAACGTCAAAATTCTAACAAGAACTGATGGTGTACAGATTGATAATTGAAAAATAACTCAATGTTTTGATACAGATTTCTTTACAACAACAGTTATAGAAACCGTTAGAAGAACGTCGAAATTTGATAAAATTGTATTTTTAAGAAAATGAAATAACTCCCAAAAAAAGTGAAATAACTCCCAATGCCTGGATTACAAACAATGAAGTAAGTCCCAACAAAAATGAAATAACTCCCAATTTCCAAAAATTATGAAATAACTCCCAAAGAAAATTTTTTGGGGATTATTTCATTTGGGAGTTATTTCATTATGAAATAATTCCCAGCAAAAATTATGAAATAAGTCCCAATGAATTGGGAGTTATTTCATAATGAAATAAGTCCCAACTTGTATGGAAAATAGTTGGGAGTTATTTCATTTTTTTGTTGGGAGTTATTTCATTTGGGACTTATTTCACTGCACCTGAAATAGCTCCATTTTATCGTAACTACCATTTAGAAATACTCCACTGAACGCGTTTCATTGTTTACTTTTAATCTGAGGACAGTTATTTCTATAATGACCGACTTGCTTAAGGGCTCGTTTCCTCGAAAGCGGTGACGCTATATAGCGTCCGTTACATAGCGGTGAAGTACGTTGTCAAAAATACTGCCATGTAAAAGTAATTGAGTGTAAAGTAAGAAGACGGTGAAGTTCACCGTAATGTAATATAGCGTCCGTCATGACGGTGGCAATTTTACGTCAACGTTTTTTCTCACCGTCATTGTCATAACGGTGTCAATTCAATAAAATTCTTCAATTGTCAATTCAATAAAATTCCTCAATTGTTTTCAAAACAAATATTTTAAAAATATAGAAGAGAAAAAAAAGAAAAGTGACCGCAAATTTACAATTTCAAATGGATTGAAGTCACCGCTACTTGCATGTAAGTTTACAGAAAAGCGGTGCTGCTAATGACGTTGAGCAAAGCTACCGCTATATAGCGAACGTTATATAGCGGCACCTCTTTTCGAGGAAACCAAGCCTTTACATTTATAAGACGTAATAAGATTTTCGTCGTTTTTTACCCCCCCCCCCCCCCTCATATGAGGTGTTTTTGAAAATCATTTAAAAACATTTTTTTTTTTCTGGCAACCCTAGATGTCGCCCAATTGCATTTTTCTTCATATCTTCGGCATTTATTGTCGGATTTTAAAGTGTGATACCACAACGTACCTCCCCTCACATGAAGTGTTTTTGAAAAACATTTCAAAAAAAGTTGTATTTTTTTTCTGGCAACCCTAGAAGTCGCCCAATTGCATTTTTCTTCATATCTTCGGCATTTTTTGTCGGATTTTAAAGTGTGGTACCACAACGAAACGGATGAGCTGAATGAACTTTCCTGAGAAGAAATCTCCTCTTTGAGACGATAAAATTGATGTGTCAAACTTTAAAATCCGACAACAAATGCCAAAGATTTGAAAAAAAAATGTAAATGTGCATATTTCATTCAAATCGGTCAAGCGGTTCGTTCACAGGAGGTTCCTAAAGTTTCTTATGTGGCGTATTTATATATCAGTTATATTATATGTCCTTTATTAAGTTAGACGAACAATTTTAAGTACAGTAAGTTTACTTTATTTGTTACGTAGTAAATATAACGATATGACTCGCTTCTTACACGTCAACTTAACTATTGAATTCCTCAACCACCTTACCTAGCACCTAGCACCAGACTTTGCCTTTTTGATGTTGTTGGTCGATAGAATAAGGCGAATGAAGTTACGGTTTATTATCACAAAAAATACCAAGTAATCGTGCGATCTTTGTAACAAAACAACGTAGCAACAGAGTGCATTGATATGCTGGTTTGCGATCATACTCTTGCTGACTCTCATCTTCTGTGCGACGATGATAATTATGCTCATAATGATCATGATATGTGGAACTAAATTAGTGCAAGCATAACCCAGCATAAAACATAGGCGGATTAGCACGTTTAATAAAAATATCGCTGCACATTACGGTAACTTATACATAGATATACAAAGTTAAATTTAAACCATAAAATACCGTTTTATTTTATTTCGTGCATGTTAGTGCATATTTTCAAAAATCTGTTTCGTGAACGTGTCGTGCCGTGTTGCAAACATCATGCACGCGCCCAGCTCTAGTTGGTACATACCCAAGTGTAACTGTATTATTTTTAACGACATCTCTTACGAAGTTATGACGAACATCTATATGTTTGGGTCTATTATGCGAGCACTTTGGTTATAGCAGTATATAGGAATTTTGTACCAATTTTTGGTAATATCATACAACAAATTTCTTAAGTAGACAGCTTCTCTTGATGCCTCTGAGAGAGCCACGTACTCTGATTCAGTACTGGACAAAGGAACTGATTTCTGTTTCCTACTTTGCCAGGAAACAACAGAACCCAACATGGTGAAACAGGAACCAATATATGACTTTCATTCTATATTGTCACTTGCCCAGTCAGCATCAACAAAACCTGTCAAGTTTTCATTATTCCTTTAGTATTTTTTAGTCTTTTGTAAATATTTTTGTAAAATTCTTTTTGCATAACTATTTATAATGAATTCCTACATTTTAGGCAACTTTGCATCGACCAATAAACACTTTGCTTTTACAATTACTGTTCTGTTCGCCCTGTTCACCACCATTATCAGTGCGAAGTGTCTTAATACTTTTATTTTGCATTGCCTTCTACCACGTCTCAAAAGCTTCGCTTTTTTCTTTTAAAAAAATATATAAATGTCATGCGACTGTAGTCGTCTACAAATAACAGGAAGTACCTCGCCCCTCCGATAGATCTGGTTTCTATTGCACCACAAAGATCAGCATGTACTATTTGCAACCCATCATTGCTTTTATGCTCTTTTGATGAAAAGGGCAATCCAGCTTGTTTACCTGTTTGTGGTTAAATTTGTCACACACAGCACATGTTTAACTGTGATATCGTAATTATAACTAGTGAAGATTTGTACATCTCCAGAACACGCAACTGGTATTTTGGTTTCATTTGCAATGATTATTTCCGACATTTCCGGGAAGTTATTCGCGTTTTAAATTCAATGCATATTTGCTGTTAAGTGTGAAATAGCGGTGCAGTGAAATAAGTCCCAAATGAAATAACTCCCATGAAATAACTCCCAATGAAATAAGTCCCAATAAAAATGAAATAACTCCCAACTTTATTAAATGAAATAACTCCCAAAGAAGGAAATGAAATAACTCCCAATATTTGGCAGTTATTTCATAGTGAAACCACAAGTCCCAAAAAAAATGAAATAACTCCCAAATGAAATAAGTCCCAAAAAAATGAAATAAATCCCAAATCCAAATTTGAAATGGTATCTTTATACTATACTAGCTGACCCGGCAGACGTTGTCCTGCCACAAATTTATTTCCCTGCATGTTTCTCTAACCCGATCCCTATATCTATTTTAATCCATGTCCCTATCTCCTTCGTATAGGAGGAACCACGCCCCCTTTTTCGTTATCCCCAGTTTTTTTGGAGGTGGCAGGGATTAATCTTGTTTAACTCCTCACGAAATTTCAGTGGTCTAACCTAAATACTTTCAGGGATATGGACTATGAAATGTTTCCATCGTTTGGGAGGTGCCACGCGCTTTTTTTGTTTATCTTCGGTTTTTTTGGAGATGATAGGGATTAATCTTATTTAACTCCTCATGACATTTCAGTGGTCTAACCTAAATACTTCCCGAGATATGGACTATGAAGTATTTCATTCGTATGGGAGGTGCCACGCCCCCTTTTTCGTTACCCACAGTTTTTTTTTTGGATGCGGTACGGGTCGATCCCATATAACCCCTTGCCAAATTTCAGTGGTCTAACATGAATACTTCCAGAGATATGGACTATGAAGTATTTTATTCGTATGGGAGGTGCCACGTCCCATTTTGGTTAACCCCCAGTTTTATTGGTGAGAATGGTGTTGTTATCCTATAGCTCTGTACCAATTTTCAGGTCCCTTTTAGAGATATTCACCTTGGAGAAAAAAGTTTGTATGGGAGATGCCCCCACCCCCCCCCCCCCCCCCCCCAATATTATGTTCTGATTTTATAACATGACCTGCGCGTGGTAATAACAAAAAAACTCCCCAAATGAAGTATATGATTTGGTTCAGCCGTTTTCGAGTTTTAGCATGACGACTGAACACCATTTCATTTTTATATATACAGAAGATATATCACAATAAACCAAGACGCATTAAATTTTACATGTTCGATTGCAACACGAAGAGTAACACCAAAGCAAAACTTCAAACTTAATGTGTGTTCGTCTCCAAAAATTTACAATGGAAAATTGCAAAAAATTTGCAGTTTTTACCCTGAAATAAAGGCCGCATTCTTCTGGAAGATATCGCTCCGGCTTACGCTCATTTCTCACGGGAACAGTCCGGTTACTATAAAGATAAAGCTAAGGGTACACCTAGCGACGCGACGCGACACGACACGACTCGACCGAGTATTCTTTGCATGTGTTCTTATGGAGCAGAGTACACCTAGCGACAGCAGCACCACGCAACACGACGCGACACAACAATGTTGATCAAATAGGCAACTATTTGGTCGTGTCGCGTAGTGTCGTTAGATGTACCCGTACCTTAAGACTTCACCAACAGAAGTCGGTGCGCTTTCACGTAGATCCGTGGTATACACATTATTAAAACAAAAATACCCAAAGAATTTTCGTTTAATACCAAATTTCATTAAATCAGTTTTAAATACAATGTTTTTTTTTTGATTATTAAAAAATATATATGCATTCAAGATGGTAATACGTTAAAAAAAATTAAAAAAACGACGCAACTTCTTAACATTTTAATGTGTTTAGTATGAAACCCAAAAAAAACGACCCAATTTGAACACTGCGTTGAACCATGCAGCGACATCTGTTTCTGAAAAATTTGGCTTGTACGCAGCTACGACAAAAACCAATTCAACACAGAATGAAAATGTCGCGCTAGGGGGGAAATAAACAAAAAGGAGATACCTATAAATTATGGTGGAATTAATAAGATGAGATATAAAATATGGTGGAATTAATAAGATTGTAAGGGAGGTACCACGCCCCCCTAATATTTTGCTTTGATTTTAATACATGACCTGCGCGTGGTAATAACAAACAAACCCCCCAAAGGAAGTATATTATTTGGTTCAGCCGTTTTCGAGTTTTAGCGTGACGACTGAACACCATTTCATTTTTATATATGTATATAGATTAACAACCAAAATAATTAAAGATTGTATGGGAGGTACCAGGCCCCCTTTTTCGATAACCCCAAGTTTTATGGGTGAGAATGGGGTTGTTATCCTATAGCTCTATACCAATTTTAATGTTCCTACCTTAAACACTTTTGAAGATATTCACCTTGAAAAATTCAGTTTGTATAGGAGGTGCCACGCCCCCTTTTCCGACTACCCCTTCTTTTATGTGTAAGAAGGCTTTTGATACCATATAGGTCTATACCAATTTTCAGTTCCCTACCTTGAACCCTTTCACAGATATTCTGCTTAAAAAATTTAGTTTGTATGGGAGGTACCACGCCCCCTTATTGGATAACCCCCGGTTTTATAGGTGAGAGTGGTGCTGTTATCCTGTAGCTCTGTACCAATTTTCATGTTCCTACCTTAAACACTTTTGAAGATATTCAACTTGAAAAATTCAGTTTGTATGAGAGGTGCCACGCCCCCTTAATATTTTGTTCTGATTTTAAAACATGATGGAGTGTAATGGGGTGTGGTTGCTGAGTGACCGCGCTCAATCCCGACTCTTGCGTCCTCGTTCGTGCACTCTGGGCAACGTTGAGCTACCTAGGCTCGCGGCAGAAAGAGAGGGAGCCCCGGGGGGGCCACTCTGACATACTTGGTTTAAGGGCTCACCGGGGTCTTTTTCGCAGCGTCTGTACACCAAGAGGTGCGGCTGTAAGCGGGCGTCTGTCTTGAAGCAAGCGGCTCGCTATATAAATGTGCAAAACTTTTCCCTCCCAATCCAGGGTGTTATGCGATACCGTGCCCATTGGACGTTTGCAGCCGGGAGGCAAATCGTGGCTGTAGTCGAACGGAGCCTCACTGATACCGGGCCGCCTCAGGGAGTAACTATGGTCTTACCGCGGTATGGGGCTCTGCCGCGGCGGACGACACACTTCCCCTTACACTACCCTTGACCCTAAGCTGGCCTTGTCCGGCGAGGGGTCGTACGAACAAGATGAAGAACACACAAAATACAAAGCAATTAACGACTTCGTTTACTCCGCAGCAGAGAAGAACTATGCTGGAGCAAGCGAAAACACAACGCCGGAGGCCAAACTCCGCCTCAAATTTAACTGGGAGGCCGACAACGATGGAAACTACGGGTCAGTCATCCCCCAAACTGCTATCAAGTAAGAGTGACTTCATGGGAGCAAGCAACAGTGCGGCTGCCTACGCAGTCAAGCAGAAAACGGCGGAAGCTAAACTTCCATCAAGCGCTGGTACGAAACCCAATCTCTTCACATCTGGGGCAATGGTCTCACGACCTGGCTTCAGAGTTTCGAAAGAGAAGGACGACGCCGTAAAGGGAGAGACCGCGATGGCAACTACGAGTCTGAATCCCCCCAAAGAGGCATCTCCCCGACGCTTTGCGTACTGGGATAAAAGAAAGGCCGCAAGGATCCTTAAAAAATATGAGGGAGCATCGCAGGAGAAGCTGTCGCCGGAAGAAAGGAAGATGGTGAAGGAAGCGAAAGCTCTGATACCAAATTTCCAGAGGCCCTATGTGCCTAAGAGGGTGAACGGTAATCCCTTCAAACGCCAGAGATCGGACGGAGAGGTAGACCCCCATCCGAAGCGGCATCAGGTCAACCCCGTAGTGGGAAAACTCAGCTTTGCTGAAGTAACCAAGGACAGAATCCTTATAGGTTTCATTGACCGAGGTAACGACCGTTGGTCCATCCCCAAAGACCAGTGGCTGTATGTCCGGAATGAAATGGGCAGGGCCCTCCTCCACTTAATGCGTGAGTCTCCGGGTAGTCCGCCGCGAGGTACTGACGCGGGCTGGCACCAAGGTCAGATCAAAATATTCGCGTGTGAGGATGCAAGAACTGTCGCACTGTATAAGGCAGCAGTTGCAAGACTGGGTGAAGTCTATCCAGGGGCAAGACTAGATGTCGTCGACTGGAAGGACATTCCTGCTCGGCCAAGGGCAAGGGCATGGATTCCTGCCGTCCCTGCAGAACCCGAGAATATTCTTGAGATGCTGCAGGTCTGGAATCCGTCTCTCCCGACGCAGGATTGGGGCGTCAATCTGGTCGATGATGTGGTTGGGCCCAATAGACAGGTGGTTATCACTCTGAATAAGGAGGCGCTCGAGCCCCTTAAACGGTGCAACGGACGAGTGCATTACGGCTTGGGTCAGATCGTGATCCACGTATACCGGGGCGATGCACAGCGCGCTGCTATTCCGGACGCTCCGGAGGACTCGGAGACCGAGGCATCGGAAGGGGAAGCAGAGGAGTCCGACGCGGAAAGTATGTTATCCTCCACGTCAAATTGCGATGGTGCTGCGAACAACTCGGCGATAGAAGAAAGCCTGCTTGACGAAGAAGGCCTCGACGTCACGATCGTGGCTAAACCTTAGCACACTAACGTTGATGCTGCTTCAGACAGCAGGGTTCCCGCCACGCCAAATCGTGCAGGTGCTCTGAACAACTCCTCGTTGAGAGACAGCCCCCGGAACAGGCCAGACCTCGACGACACGCTGGCGGCAGGGATGTCTGAGCTCTCTCATGTTGGTGGTGCTTCAGATAAATCTGCACAAATCTAAAGCAGCCTCGGCTGTTTTAAGCAGTCGTCTTTCTAAAGGCGACGTAGACGTGGTCCTTATCCAAGAGCCCTGGGTCAATAGCTCTAGGATCTGTGGATTGGGGACTAAGGGGTACAAGCTCATCCAAGCCAATGATGAGGGCAAGGTCAGAACCTGTATTTTGGTAAAGTCTGAGCTAAACACCTTTCTATTACCCAACTACTCAAATGGTGACGTTACAGCTGCCAGCTTAACAGTCGGCAGCACCAGCCTAACGATGGCGTCGGTCTATATGCCCTATGACGCCGAAGAACCTCCTCCACAAAAGGAGGTGAAAGATCTGGTGGATAATTTCTGTACGGGCCATCTTATTATTGGAGCTGACGCTAATGCTCATCACGTCCAGTGGGGAAGCTCCGATATTAACGCTAGGGGCGAGTCTCTGTTTGACTACCTACTAACAACTAACCTGGTGGTTTGTAACGTGGGTAACGAGCCTACTTTTATAACTAAAGCTCGTAGGGAGGTTATAGACCTCACTGTTTGTAGCGAAGGCGCTTATGAGTGGGTCAGAAAATGGCGTGTTCTTGATGAGCATTCATTTTCTGACCATCGGTACATAGAAATTGTGTTAGACTTTATTGTTGAGCAGCCAGTTATGAAACGAAATCCACGCAACACTAACTGGCAGCTACATAACCAAATATTAGCTAGGGATCTACCAGTATTACCTCCACAAGCCCCCTCATCAGTGGGAGAACTGGATGATCTGGTAACGACCTTTACAACGGCGCTCTCAAATGCCCTAGAGCAGGCTTGTCCAGTACCAAAACCACGCGGCAAACATAGACCCCACTGGTGGTCTTACGACCTGGATTCGTTCCGTATATCATGCAGGAAGCAATTCAACAAGGCCAAGAGCATCGGTACGGAGCCTGAATGGCTCGAATATAAAGCTAAACTGAGGGCCTATAAAAAGGCTCTAAGGCAAGCGAAGAGAACTTCGTGGAGAAATTTCTGCACCGGGGTCGAAAAAGTCTATGATACAGCGAGACTTAGACGAGTGCTATCAAAAACTCAAACAGCCATTAGCTATTTACGGAAGCCTGACGGATCTTGGACCAGCACGGAAGGGGAAACCCTGGAGCTGCTCCTGAACACACACTTTCCGGGGAACTTGTATGATGCACCTGTAGCATCTGCAACAAACCTGGCGGTAAACATACCCATTACGGAGGAAAGGGTAA
This sequence comes from Campiglossa producta, assembly GCA_964058755.1. NCBI lineage: Eukaryota > Metazoa > Arthropoda > Insecta > Diptera > Tephritidae > Campiglossa > Campiglossa producta. The sequence goes on along the minus strand of CAXKVI010000001.1, from coordinate 105,647,555 downwards.
GGTGGGCAATCAAAAGCTTTGAGCCGTTCAAGGCAGCCGGGCCAGACGGGATTTTCCCCGCACAACTTATAAACACGCTGGAAATATCAGCTAAATGGCTGGTAGTTCTCTATTCAGCCTGCCTGGCTCTTAATTACATTCCGTGCTCCTGGAGAAGCGCCACGGTAGTCTTTATTCCAAAGGCTGGGAAGGCCTCACACTATGAGCCTAAAGACTACAGACCGATCAGTCTCTCGTCTTTTGCACTTAAAACCTTCGAGAGGATAATTAGCGATTATCTCTCCTCTACTATTGATAGCAACCTTATTTCTAGCTATCAACATGCATACACCAAAGGTAAATCAACGGAAACTGCGCTCCACAGCCTAGTCTCTATTGTTGAAAAATCATTGCACGAAAAGGAGTACTGTCTCGTGGCCTTTCTGGACATCGAAGGGGCTTTCAACAATATAAGGCCGGAGGCTATTAACACTGCTTTAACAAACCTGGGCATAAATAGGTCTCTTATTGGACTAATTGATCAACTACTAAAGGGAAGGAAAATAGTTTCTTCACTGGGAACAGTTGATCTTTCACGCTATGTCACAAGAGGAACGCCTCAGGGTGGTGTTCTCTCCCCGCTCCTATGGAACCTCACCGTAAACTCGCTGCTACGAGACACAAGGTGGGGGGGCGGGAAGATAGTGGCATATGCAGACGATTTAGCTATTGCATATAGGGGCAAATTCCCACAAACCCTGTGTGACTTGATGCAAGTAGCACTGCGAGAAGTTTCTTCATGGTCCTCTCGCTGCGGACTTAGCATCAACCCGGGAAAGGTGGAGCTTGTCCTTTATACCAGGCGGTACAAGATACCACCGCTGAACCTACCAGAACTAGATGGCGTGCGCCTGAACTTAGCTGATAAAGCCAAATTCCTAGGCACAGTTCTAGATAGAAAGCTTAACTGGAAGGAGAATGTTATCCAGCGCCAGAGGAAAGCGTGCATTGCACTTTACACGTGTAAAAGAGCCATTGGCAAAAAATGGGGGCTCAGCCCCAAAATTTGCAGATGGATCTACACTGCGATAATCCAGCCAATTATGCTGTATGGAGTCGTGGTATGGTGGCCTGCGCTAGGAAAGGCAACAAACCTAAATCTGTTAGGAAAAGTCCACAGATCGAGCATGATCTGTACAAGCGGGGCGTTAAGAACAACGCCCAATGAAGCTCTCCAGGCCATTCTTGGCTTTTTGCCACTCGATCTGGAAGGGTACCGAGCAGCAGCGGCATCGGCTCTGCGTCTAAGGGAAACGTCCGTCTGGGGCGCAAGCACTATTGGACACTCCTGTATTCTAAGATCTTACAGCTTTCTCCCTCTGAGCACAGATCGGTGTGCGACCACAACAGTCGGAGATTGTTGTTTTAGAATAAACATTCCCAGCAGGGAAGACTGGGAGAACATAGATCGGTGTCCCGCTACTAATGGCGGCACTTTTATATACACCGACGGCTCGAAGTTAGACGGCAGAGTCGGAGGAGGGGTTTACTCAAGGGATTTGGACCTAGAACTCTCCTTTAGACTACCTGATCACTGCAGCGTCTTCCAGGCTGAAGTTTCTGCAATCATGGACGCCGTGACTTGGATAGGTAAACGCACCATCGGACAGGATATCTGTATTTTCAGCGACAGCCAAGCGGCCATCAAATCCCTTGGCTCTTACTCGTTCAACTCTGAACTGACGCTCAGCTGTCGTCGATCTCTTCAAGAGATGGCCCAACAGAACCGCGTGAACCTCACATGGGTCCCGGGACACAGGGACATTGAGGGAAACTGTAGGGCAGACGAACTTGCCAGGCAGGGCACGACCAAGCAGATTCTTCAAGATAAAGAGCGCATAGGTATGCCGTTTGCCACGTGCAAGCTAATGCTGAAGGAGCATACACTCCGCGAAGCCAACGAAAGATGGCTACAAGCCCCAGGGTGCCGGATATCCAAGCAAACCTGGCCAAAATGCGATCTTAAAAGATCTAGACACATATACGCCCTAAAAAGGAAGGAAATCTCCATATTAATAGGTGTTTTAACCGGGCACTGCCTTATTG